>JAVJIF010032895.1:0-232175 GCA_038442645.1 Agave tequilana
AAATATCTAAGTTTTGACATTAAGCTCTAAACTTGATTTTGGATAAAAGATATGAATACATGAGAACCAAAATCCAAATAGTATTTTGTCACAAAATGAAAAATCTTTTGTAAAAACAAAACTATTAAGAGTGTGTGTGTATATGTACTTGAGCAATCCACCAACTACTCTATCCTTTACATTTTTAACTAAAATAAAAACAAAATCTTATACCTATACACAAGTCTTCATCTTCTTGAAGTCTTCACTTGAAGGCTTCTCATCTTCTTGACTTGGTCCAAGCTTGATCCAAAGCTCCTGGATCACACCGTGCTAGCTCCAAATCTTGATATTTTATCCTTTATTGAGCTAAGCACCTACTAAGATCTTGATCATGAATCTGTCACTAATTAAACACAAGATCATTAGCAAACATAACCACATGAGTTGATCATCATCAAAACTAGGGTGATCGGCCTTTGGGCCAACAGAATCCACATCCGCGGATTGACGTGGTGAAATTCAATGGCACGAACAATTTTGGCATGTGAAGGTGCGAGGTGATGGATGCGCTGAATGCATCAAACCTTGAAGACACTCTACTCCTGGAGAAGAAGCGAAGCACAACCACTCAAGAAGAGTGAGATAAGATGAACCGATCAACGTGTGGCTTAATCAGATCGTGTCTAACACAAGACATCAAATACCTTATGTTACAGAAACATCTGCGAGACAGTTGTAGGAGATCCTAGAAAGAAAGTATCTGATCAAAAGTATTGAATTCAGACTACAGCTGAAGAGCAAGCTGTATGGGTTTCAGATGAAGAAAGGATGCTCCGTAAAAGAATATCTGAATCGCTACACAAAGCTTCTTATGGATTTGGTTAACATGGATGTCGAAGTAAATGAAAAAGACAAAGCGGTAATTCTCTTGAATCTCTTCCTGTAAGGGAGTATGAGACTTTTGCTTTAACCTTCATAAATGATAGGCAGTCCCTTAACTATCATGAAGTGTCATCTGCTTTGGCTAATTTGAGACAAGGAGAAAGAAAAGACAGTCTTCTCAGGCAAGCACATCAGCAGAGGCACTAGCAGTAAGAGACAGAGGTTCACATAGGAAGGGCAAAGATGATCGAGGGAGATCGAAGTCCAGGCCAGGTTATAGAGATCTGAAGAAAACCAGGTGCCTTCTGCAGAGAATTAGGACACTGAAAAGTTGACTGTCCAAAAGCCAAAGGTAAGAAGGAGTCTAAGATTGAGGCAAATCTTACAAAGGTGGTCAGTACTCTAGGCAGTACCTCACAGGCAGGTGGATCAGACTCAGACTCGTCGATATTCTCGTTCTCTGTCACTACTCCCATCATTGGCTACTCAGGAGAAAATGAGTGGATATTGGATATGGTGCTATATACCTTGTGTGTCCGAATAGGGATTGGTTTTCTAGCTTCGAGAAGCTGGAGGGATGTTCAGTCGTTATGGGCGATGATCATCCATGTATCATGGAAGGTGTAGGAACAATCCAGATAAGGATGTTTGATGGGATGATACGAGAACTGAAGGAAGTGAGGTATGTATCTCAACTGAAGAGAAACCTTATCTCTGTTGGAGCTTTGGAGACATTGGGTCTTGTGGTGTCAATAAAGGAAAGAGTCTTTAAGATGATCAAAGGCTCAATGGTGGTATTGAAGGCCGTTCGCTGGAACAATCTTTACTACTTGAAGGGTAGCACTGTTACAGGGCAAGTGGCGGCTTCTACTGATTCAGACGAAGACTCAACCGGGCTATGACATATGAGGCTGGGACACACAAGAGAAAAGTCTTTGCAAGCTCTTGCAAGACAAAGATTATTGAAAGGTGCCAGAACCTGCAAGTTGAAATTTTGTGAACATTGTGTTATTGGAAAGAGACCAAGGTGAAATTCGGCACAACTCATTGCACCAAGGGGATTCTGGATTATATTCACACTGATGTTTGGGGACCTATCAAGACTGCATCAATTGGAGGTAACCACTACTTTGTATCTTTTATTGATGATTATTTTAGCGTTGTTGGGTATATACCATGAGGCACAAAGGGGAAGTCCTAGAATTATTTGTGAAGTGGAAGAAGAATTTGGAGAGAAGTACGGGAAGGAAAATCAAGGTCCTCCGTTCAGATAATGGAGGAGAATACAAGTCAGGTCCTTTCCTTCAACTATGCCTTGATGAGGGCATAGAGAGGCACTTCACAGTGAGGGAAATACCGCAACAGAATGAGGTAGCAGAAAGGATGAACAGGACTTTGCTAGAGAAGGTCCATTGCATGTTGTCCAATGCCGGTTTATCGAAGAACTTCTGGGTGAGGCTTTTTGGCATACGCATGCTATCTTGTTAACAGGTTGCCTTCGTTTGCGATAGGAGGGAAAACTCCTCTTGAAGTTTGGTCGGGAAAAACTGCTGCTGATTATGATTTGCTAAGGGTATTTGGTTGTCCAGCCTATTATCATGTTAAAGAAGATAAGCTAGACTCAAGAGCAAAGAAGGGCTTGTTCGTCAGTTTCAAGAAGGGAATCAAAGGATTCAAGATCTGGGATCCTACGGACAGGAAGTTTATTTTCAGCAGAGATGTCACATTTGACGAGGCTTCGATGTTGAAGCCTAAGATCTCTCAGCAGGTGGAGATTAGCAAGACAAAAGATGTATCGCAGCAGGCGGAGAATGATGCTAATCCACTGTCACTAGAAAGTTCAGCATCGGTGATGATTATACCTAGGGTGACTGTAACGCCCCGATCCCAAGGATACGGAGACGTTATGGCGACGTACATACGCGAGGTGAAAACACCCTCACGCGTACGTTAAGCCTCAGTACAGGACATAATCTCTATATACACAAGGGTTCCAGCAAGAAATAAGTACAAGAATACCTGTAGAAAGTGGTTAGTGATCATAACAGATAGAACAACAGGGATAAATAAGATAACAACAATAAATCATAAAGCTACCTAGGAATAGTCTCGATGAGGAATCTGCTATGTAACTCCAAGGCACTATCTGTTAATACGGTGACTCGGATCTCCAACCTGGGCACGCAAACCTAGGGTCGTCAGAAAGCGACCTAGTGAGTGGTAAAATGAAGGAGGCAATAATATATACTATAGTAATACAAGCACGATACTAATATATAATACATGATGTTGTATTAGTGATACCATATAATAAGCATATAATAAGCAGTAAAAATATAGAAACATGTCATCTTTTAATACCTTCACTACCAAGCATGTTCTTATCGGGTCTTGTCTATAGTCATATCCAGTTTATATAATAATACTGTTGTCTAGCGATGACGTGATAGAAATGAACATGCTAGTGGTGACGTGATGGAAGTGAACCTGTAGATGAGCATATACAATATAGCCATAATACAGTGTTGTGCATAGACAGTAATGATGTCTGCAAGGTATACAGAAAATAGAATATATGCAATGCTGGGTATACATATACATGAATAGTATGCCACCACAGAAAGTGTAACATGTACCAGGTAAAGTAACAAAGTATACAATCAATATGATAGCGGATAAATGATCATGAACAGTAACAAGTACATCTAAACAATAGTATACATGTATCAGGCAAGTCATGTTATTTATCCAATAGTAGCAATCAGTACCGCCTGCTATTTTAATCAATCTCTTTCAGTGTCCCATACCACTGGCAATTCATACTGGAGCCCGCACTCCAGTCGAACCCATCCAGACATGGCCTACGGGTACCATTATCCAAACGAGAGAGTGACCAAATAACAAGTGTAACACCCCGCTCCCGGAATACGTACTTAGTTGCGTATTCATATTTTCCGATCGTATTTTTTTGATTTACTTCCTGTATTTGTTTTGTATTATGAGATATTTATATGATCGTTTGCCTGGATCTGGATCGTGAACTCGGAGTCAGCCTTAGTCTGAACCGGGAACCCGATCCTAGTGAATTGCTCAATTTGGTCTTTTCGCTATTCTGATTTGACCGATTTCAGTTTAAACATCGTTTTCAATATTTTAGATTTTCTATGATTTTCTGAAATTTTTCAGAATTAAATTGAAATTCTTCAAAACCGGGGTCGACCGATATTGACGGTTGACTCCAGGATTTTTATTTTGAAAATAAGACTATATTTCTGAAAACCGATTTCACTAAAAATCTTTTTATAATATTTATTATTTTTGAGAATTTTGGGGAGCTTTCCAAGCTACTTTATTTTTGGAACTTTTCCGGAGTTTTCGGTGTTTTCCCAGATACCGAAATAGTACCCAGATATTTTTTCACCTTTTTCTCTCCTCGCTAGACGCGAGTTTCACCAACCTAGGATTCTGTATTTAATGCAGAGATCCTCTCCACACTGCATTTAATGCATTTCAGATCAACTCCAATCAAGCCAATATGACTTTTGTCCTTTTGTTCGCGTTTTTCCAAACGCGAGTTTTCATCCTCGCGTCTGGGCAATTGCCAGACGCGAGTCCTTATGCATGGGGACGCAGCCTTTTCTATTTGCAAGAGACGCAAGTCTCATTGCATGTAAGAAATCCCAATGGCATTCTTGTAATAATAATTCTTCCCCTTTATATATAACACCCCCACTCCTTCGCTCTCTTTCACTTTTTCTCTTCTTCCTTCTCCATTTCCTGTAAACGTCAACAGCAACCCTATTGGAGCCTTGCCTCCCTCCTTGGCCAACTACTTTCACCACCATCACCACCATCTCCTCCACCAATTCCTCCACCATTCTCCCCTCCATCTCCTCCTCCATTTCCAATAACTATACCACCTCCACACCACCTTCTTCATCCACTTTTCCATCAAGAAACACCAAGGAAACTCATTTCCATCACCACCTTCTCCACCATCTCCACCACCATATACTCCCCTTGGCCACCACGGATCACGCCATCTTTCTCTCCTCGGAATACTCTTTCTAACGAGGTATAGCTTCGCTCTCCGAAGCCTCGTTTTCAAAACTCCATTTCCCCATTTTGAACTATACTTGCACCCTCTAGATTTGTTGGGTTTGGAGCTTTAACCATCATCTCCAGCCAACTCCGGCCAATCTCCGGCCGCCGCCGGTGACCGTCGGCCATCGCCGGCCATCATCCCCCTTCCCTTCCCTTCTTTTCTTTCCTTTCCTTCTTTCTTTCTTCCTTTTCCTTTCCTTTTCCTTTCTTTTCCTTTCCTTCCCTGATTTCTTCCTAAACCTGCGTCTCCCCTCTCTCCCTTTCCTGCGTCTCTCTCTTTCTCTGTCCCTGCGTCTAACTTCCCCCTCTCTATGTACACTGTTTCCCTTCTCTCTCTTTTTCCCTGTCTCTCTCTTTCTCTCTGTTAATTGCTAGACGCGAATCTCACCCCCGCGTCTAGGCAATTCTTTAACGCGATCCACGCGTTCTTATATCAACACGACGCGGAACCCACGTCCGCGTCCGCGTCCGCGTTCTCCTCGTGTCCTGACTTGAACGCGGGTCTCGAACCCAGCGTTTGTGGCATTTATGCAACGCGAACCCCGCATTTGCGACCCCCGCGTCTCACTCTCAAACTCGCGTCCCCCTGTACAATCTCTCTCTCCCTGTACACTCTCTCTTTCCATTGACTTCTCTCTCTAGTTCTCTCTTTCTCTCTCCTCTCTCTCATTCTCTCTCTCCCTCTTGATTTCCTCCTCTCTCTATCACTTTCTCTCTAACGCACTAACGCGTTGATTTTCTGGATTCCGGAGATCAGGGATTTCACCATGTTTTCCAAGGATTTAGGCGAGTGTCCTCGCCTCCATTTGATTTTTCCCTTTTATCGGATCGACTTATATTTGCATTATGTATCACTTGACAACTGATGTGTTATCATTTACCATGCTACTACTGGATACCTGCTTCTGTTATGTTATCTCTTATCACTTGTTCCTTATTATGACATGACTTATTACCTGTCACCTGCCTGATCACTTGTCATTGGCATGTTGAGACCTTATACCTGTTATGATTACCTCTCTACTCATGATTATCACATTACGGGAATGTAGAACTTGATCTCTTGTTATGAACTCCTGTTACGCTTGTTATGTACTCCTGTTATGACCAGTTATGATCCTACTTATTCCCGTAATCTGATAATTATGTTAATAAGCCATAAAGAGGATAACTTGCATGGGGAATGGGAGGAAGTGATGGATGCCGGTATGATGCCTTGCTTATAGTAATGGAATACAAAACTGACGATTCGTGTTAGGGGAATTTCAGGCCCCCAGAAGATGCGTGTTAGGGGGATTTCAGGCCCCCAAATGGCTGTGTCCCGGGCGGACGGGAACTACTATAAGTATGAGCTATCAGTTCTTCATCAGCTTCCAATAACAACATCGACTTACTTATATATGGATGTATGTGTGTTGAGATGTACACCAGGACACATACCTAGATATATGGGTCGGACGAGTAATAATAATAATAATGGGCCAAGATGATAACTTGTTATGTTGCTCTACAACTTGGTTATACCACTTGTCTCGCCACAATTGCTTTCATCAGGTTTTTTTCTTCGGATTTTCGGTTTTATGATTATTATATTATATCTGTTCATGTCCTGCCTTTCCACTTACATTCTATTCCACCAGTTTCCTGCTCTTGTCGTATTATACCATATGTGCTTATCTTTGCTCGCCACTTGGCATTCGTATCACCACTCGCCTGGGGAGTTCTATCTGACTCCCCTGGATCCTCATGTCCAGGTCATGGAGCTTGGAGCGTGTGGATTCTCCCAGTTGCTGATCAGAGTGGCGCAGCGGTAGCATGGATCCCCAGCAGACTGTCCAGAGCCTTATCCTTCCAGCCCCCCTGTACGCCTCTCGAGTTTTCCTTTTGTAAACTCGTGAGTGCCTTTTATACTGTTCATACATGTACATATCTTTGTAATCTCGCAATTGCGCATATCAGTGATGTAATATTCATGTAATATTGGATCACCTCTGGTGATAACTCTGTAATTGTACTCATATGTTGGAATGTATAATGCACCACTTGCTTCCGTATTCTGATTCTTGCCTGTACTGATGCTTAGCGTATATACGTGAGGGTATTTCGGACCTGCGTATATACGTCGCAGTGACGTCCCCGTACCCGCAGGATCGGGGCGTTACAACAAGTGTTCTCGACGACACTATTGTGTATACTGTTGTCTTATGTTACTTGGAAACCCATGGTCGAGGAGCTCTAGTCAGGTGGGTGTATCCCGTGCATACCCGGGACAACGGCCTTATCAGACCCCTGACTGCTGAGACCAGGACCAGCCCGCTAGGGCTGTAACATGTAACGGGATCTCAATGAGCTAAAACAATAATGGAAAACGGGAGCTCATGAGTAACAGATGGTAGCCAGCACTACCCCGTCCCCTGCAGTGGGACAAACAATGGATTCAAACATCCACCCGACAAGACCTAGTCAACCGTCAAGTCTCCCCCATACCCAAGTTATCTTTATGATCTGATATTTAAAGTATACAATGTAACAAGAACAATTACTGTACATGATATAGGTAACATGATAACAGGACCTGAGCTCTGTTGATAGCATAGAACAATATAACGGGAAACGGGAACATTAGAGGTGGGATTCCACATCTCGCATATCAACAGCTCATGTATCCAGTAACGGGAATAACAGTATCAGTAATGGGAAACAAGCATATAACAGGAATACAGGGATAACATGGAACAGTAATACATATAATATGCACGGGGATCCATATGACAAGAAGATAGAAATAATACATACATGTACACTCGTGCGGTGAGCATATGTAACAGTGATGTGTGAGCATGAGATAACTGTGTATCGAGCATCCATGTAACGATGATAACAATAATATAATATGCGGTACTCCATGAATTGGTATATCCGTGTACCAGTGGAACCTATATGTGTAGCAATAATCCGTGTAACATATCTATGTATCACTAGTACATATAATAACAGTGGTCAGTGTATAATATAATACCATGTCCATTGAACTACAGTATCCGTGTAATGATGATACGAGTGCATGAAATAACGGTATCTAGCATGCATGTCTAGTGACAGTGTAGTGTAATAGAGTATCTGTGGATCAGTCTACACGTAACGATAGTTATCTAACTGTGATACAATACATGAAATAATAGTGTCCAAGCATATGGTGAACAAATGGCCCGAATGTCAGTGGCTGTGCAGGTATGTTGACTGTGCCAGAGTTATATATTTCTGTAACGCCCCGATCCCAAGGATACGGAGACGTTATGGCGACGTACATACGCGAGGTGAAAACACACTCACGCGTACGTTAAGCCTCAGTACAGGACATAGTCTCCATATATACAAGAGTTCCAGTAAGAAATAAGTACAAGAATACCTGCAGAAAAGATCAGTGAGCATGATAGATAAAGACACATGGACAGATAAGGAAATATGACAAAAGAATCAAGATACCTATGAATCGTATTAGTGACAAGTCCCCTATGTGAATCCAATGACATATCTGACAGTATGATATCTCGAATCTCCAACGTGGGCACGCAAACCCAGGGTCGTCAGAAAGCGACCTAGTGAGTGGTAAAATGAAGGAGGAGGTAGTAATAGATATTATAGTAATACAAACACGATACTAATATATAATACATGACGTTGTAATAGTGATACTATATAATAAGTATATAAGAAGCAGTAGAATATATAGACATGTTATCTTTTAATACCATCACTACCTAGCCGGTTATCATCGGGTCATGTCTATAGTCGTATCCAGTTTATATAATAAGTACTGTTGCCTAGTGGTGACGTGATAGAAAGGAACATGCTAGTGGTGACGTGATAGAAGTGAACATGCAGATGGCATATGCAACATAACCATCCTACTGTGTTGTGCATAGTGAGCAGATAGATAATTCAAAACAGAATATAAGCAATGCAAAGTTTACATATACATGAGTAGTATGCCACCTCAGAAAGTGTAGCATAAAACAGGTAAAGTAACAATGCATACATGGCGCATGATAGCGAATAAATGAGTAGGAACAGTAACAAGTACAACTAAACAATAGTATACACGTATCAGGCAAGTCATGTTATTTATACAATAGTAGCAATCAGTACCACCTGGTATTTTAATCAATCTCTTCCAGTGTCCCATACCACTGGCAGTTCATACTGGAGCCCGCACTCCAGTCGAACCCATCCGGACATGGCATACGGATACCATTATCCAAACGAGAGAGTGACCAAATAACAAGTGTTCCCGACGTCACTACTATGTACACTGTTTTATTATGTTACTTGGAAACCAAATGGTCGAAGAGCTCTTATCGGGTAGGTGTATCCCGTGCATACCCGGGATCACGGCCTTAAACAAACCCCTGGCTGCTGAGACCAGGGCCCTCCGCTAAGAGGGGAGCATGAATCAAGTAACGGGAGCTCATGGAGCTATACAATCGGTAGGTAGCACTACCATCCCCTGCAGTGGGAGAACAATATGGATCCAGTACATCACCCGATAAGATCTAATCAACCGTCAAGTCTCCCCCATAACCAAGTTAGCTTTATAATCTGATATGTCAAGTATACAATGTAACAAGAATAATTACAGTACAAGATACGGGTAACATGATAATAGGACCTGAGCTCTGTTGATAGCATAGAACAATATAACGGGAAACGGGAACAATATAACGGGAAATGGGAACAATAGATGTGGGAGTCCACATGTCACATATCAACAGCTCTCATGTCCAGTAACGGGGGTAGCCATATCAGTAATAGGAAACAATCATATAAGAGGAATACAGGAATAACATGGAACCATAATGCATGTAATATGCACGGTGAGTTATATGACAAGAAGATGAAACAACACAAGTATGTACACTCGTGCGGTGAGCGTATGTAGCAGGGATGTGTGATAACTGTGTACCGAGCATCCATGTACTGATGATAATAATAATATGAAATGCGATAGTCCGTGCATTGGTATGTCCGTGTCCCAGTGGAACATATCTGTGTAGCAATACTCTGTGTCATATCTCTGTGATAGTATATGTAATGGAATAATTGTGATCAGTGTCTACGATAATACCATGCCCAGTGACCGTATAGTATCCTTGTGATGATAATATCTAAGTCATAGTGTGAATACTAATGTTAGCGTCTGGAGTAATAGCATCTACTCGAGTGTCAACTACTGCTAATAAGAATAACGATTCCTATATTCTGAATACGGTACATAATGAAATAGAATAATCTATTTTAATTATCAATTTAGAGACTAGGTTTACTTAGGAACATTATTAACTTCGGAAATCTCGTTAATTAGCCAATCATCTGGATCAGGTATCATCTATCTATCAGTATGTTTTACTTATAGGGACTACAGGGATTTCCCAACAATGACATTTAGTGTTTAATAAGTATAATGATTTACCGATAATCACGTTTTATTCATTAGTCAACCAACCAAGATACTAAACATGATAAAATTAATTTATAAAAGGAAAACACTCACAAACTAGCCATAAGAAGGTAGTTCTCTTTCCCACGATCGCAACGGATCCAGAATCGTCCGAATCGAAGTCCGGATGCTCCAAATATCGCCCGAACGCTAAAATCATAAAAATGGGTTAAATATGCAAATAAAAATAATTCAAATGCAATTAATAAAAAGTAACAGGGGGTTTTATGAAAAATTACCTTTATTGGGTTGTGGACGCGGGTTGGGCTCTTAAAGGGTCGGGTTTGGATCCAATACCCAAACCCGTCACTTAAGTAATGGGTTAAAAGGTTAACGGGTTTCAATATAAACCCAAGAGGGTTAATGGGTTCGGGTTCTACCCGAACCCAACAAAGAAAGAAAGAAACAGCAGCAGCAGTAGCGGCAGCAGCCGCTGCCGCCTGTGTAGGTCGGACGGCCAGCCTGGCTGGCGGCGATCAGCGAGGCCCGCGGCGGCGGGTCTAGCCGCCGGCGGTGGTCACACAGAGGGGAAAAGAAAGAGAGTGAGAGAGAGAGAGAAGAGGAGAGGAGAGAGAGAGAGAGAAAAAAGGAGAGAGAGAGAGAGAGAGAGAGAGGGTCTGCTCACAGTAGAAGAAGAAGAAAGAAAAGAAAAAGAAGAAGAAGAAGAAGAAGTAGGGGAGGAAAAGAGGAGGAGAAAGGGGGCGGCGCCCGGGTGGCCCGCTGCGCCGCCAGACCTGGCCGGCGAGAGACGCCAGCGGCCTGGCCTGGCCGGGCAGCAATTAGGCCCCCCCCATCCTGTACAGAGAGAGGGAAAGAGGGAGAGAGAGACTGTGAGGGGATAGAGGGAGATAAGAGAGGTTTAGAGAGAGGGAAAATTGGGTGAGAGAGAGAAACGGGGATTTAAAGAGAGAGAGAAGGCGGTGGGGTTTTGATGGGGTCGTTTGATTGAAAAAGGCGGTGGGAGAGGAAGATTGGAGAAGAAGGAAGAAAGAAAAAGAAATAGAAATAAAATAATGAAATTTTTTATTTTTTAATAGGGCCAAAAATTAACTATCTCCGAACGGTGCCCAAAAATTACAGAAAATAGAGAATATTAGCCTGAGATATAATATGAAAACAGTTTGTAGAAATTCAATCCGGTTTGCAAATTAAAAATCCCAGAGTGTCTCGCCGATACTAGGCGACACCGGTTTTCTGGATTTTCGATAAATTCAGAAAAATCCCCAAAAATACCCTAACGCAGAGAATATGATTCTAAGACACATGGTGAAAGTCGATTCTCAAAATTCTACCGTTTGTGAAATAAAAATCGTAAAGCAGATTATCGGTATCGGTCGACACCGACTATGGAGATTTTCCAAAATAATCCAGAAAAATTCCAGAAAATCCTTAAAAATCTAAACTATTAGAAAATGATTTTTGAAACTGAGATCAACTAAATCTGACTATCAGAAAGGTCAAATCAATATTATACATCGTATCGCGTACCGCTACTGTGGTACGTACATCTGGGAGCAGGGTGTTACAATTTCAGTATTTATTATTATTAGTAAATCACCTATAGTTATATTAAATCAGGAAGCAACTTGCAATATTATAGTTTATTCCTATTACATTTTACAAGTTATTAATTAACAGTTACACTGATTTATCCATAATCAAGATTTATGACTGAAAGCAATCAATCGATTTAGGATTTCTAAATAAATACAATTTATAAAAGAAAACACTCACAAACTAGTCACGAAAATGTAGCTCTTTCCCATGATCGCAACGGGTCCAGAATCGTCCAATTCGGAGCCGGATGCTCCAGATATCGCCCGAACACCAAAAGTAATAAAATGGGTTAAATATGCAATAAAAATATATCAATTGCAAATAATAAAAATGAGCAGGGGGTTTTCTGTAATGTTACCTTTATTGGTTTTTTGAATGCGGGTTGGGCTCTTAATGGGTCAAGTTTAGATCCGATACCCAAAGCCGTCACTTAAGTTAAATGGATATTGGGTTAATGGGTACCAACCCACTCAATAGGGTTAATGGGTTCGGGTTCATACCCGAACCCAGTAAGAGAGAGCAGCAGCAGCAGCTGTTGCTGCTGGTGCGTGAGCAAGCCGGCCAGCCTTGCTGGCCGGCGGCGAGGGTGGCCTGCCGGCGGCGCGACCGTAGGTCAGGCGAGAGAGAGAGAGAGTGAGAGAGAGAGAGGAGAGGATAGAGAGAACAGAGAGAAAAGGAGAGGGGGCAGCGGGGCAGCTTAGCCGCCTCGCTGGCGGTCGCCCAGGCCGGCGACGGTGGTCTGGGGCCGCGCACAGAGCCAGGGGGAAGAGAGAGAGTGAGAGAGGGAAAGAGAGGGGAGGAGTTTACAGTAGAAGGAAGAAGGAGAAGAAAAAGAAAAGAAAAGAAAAAGAAGGAGAAGAAGAAGAAGAAGGGAGAGAGTGGCGCCCGTGCTGGGGAGGCGCGGTGGGCACCAGCCACCGGCCGCGAGTGCGGTTCGATGCCGCCCCCGGGCCTGGAACAGTGCAAAGGGGAGAGAGTATTTTAGAGAGAGAGAGAGAGAAATATGAGAGAGAGAGAGAGAGTGAGAAGGGGGTTTTTATTTAGAGGAGAGAGAAAAAGAGGCGGTGGAGTATGGCGGTGGGGAGGAATCCAGAGAATTGGAGAAGAAGAGAAAAAGAAAAGAAAGAGAAATGATTATTTTTATATATATTTAATTAATATTATTTTATTCAGTAAAATTTGACTAGCTCCGTATGGTTTCCCAAAATTACCGAAAAATAGAGAATATTACATGGAGGAGGAATGTGCAATTGGATTCATTAAATAAAGTCTAGTTTGCAAGTTAAAAATCCTGGAGTGTATCGTTGATACCGGTCGACACCGGTTTGGCCCGATTTTCGATAAATTTAAAAAAATTCCCAAAAATACCCTAACGTAGATTATATGATTCTAAGACACAAGGTGAAAGCGGATTCTCAAAATTTTTCTCCGTTTGTGAAATAAAAATAGTAGAGCCGATTATCGGTATCGGTCGACACCGACTACGAAATTTTTCAAAATAATCCAGAAAAATTTCAAAAAATTCTGAGAAATCTAAAATATTGAAAAATAATATCTGAAACTAAAATCGGCTCAATCTGACTACCAGGAAAGGCAAAATAACTTTATGCATCGGATCGAGTACTGATATGGTGATACGTACATCATGGATCAGGGGGTTACAGTGACATAAGGTAATGATCAAGAAGATGAGGTAGATGCTGATGATGAAGAGGGTCAAGAACAGATCATGGGTGATATTCCTATTCTACTGCAGTTCCAAGACCAAGGAGAAACACACGAAAACTAGGTTGGCTCACTACAGATATGGTTGTTGCTTATACACTTCCGGTCGTTAAGGAGGCTATTCCGTCCACCTACAGAGAAGCTGAAATCAGTTCACAGTTGAAGATGTGAAAAACTGTCATGGAAGAAGAGATGAAGTCTCTTTACAAGAACGACACTTGGGAACTCACAAAGTTGCCCAAAGGGAAGAAGGCGATAGGCTGTAAGTGGGTGTACGCAAAGAAGCAGTGTAATACCCTTATTTTGTAATACATGAGTTATAATATTGATAGTATTTTAATACGTATATATGTATTTTGTATTATGAGGTGTATTATTAATAATATTATCTAGATAAATTTGTATGTGGTTATGAACTTGGCTATCTCTCTTTCCTTTCATTCTATTTTCATCTTACTGTTTTTCTCTTTCCCCAAGACCCAACACCCGTTACTTTTTACCCATTCGGATCCGACCCCAAACCCGCTACCCGCTAACCCGAAACCCATTACCAAATATCTTAATCTCAACAACTAAATCCTATCTTAACCAACTAAATCATATCCTAACAACCCCGGATCCTCCCCCTGACCTTGCCGCACACCCCTACCGAGCCCCTCTCTCAGCCGGAGCCCCATCCCCTCTCCATTTGAGCGCCCAGCACCCCTCCTCCTTGATTAGTTGCTGCTCTCCATCAACAGCCGGTCGAGCTTTCCCCCAGGCCAAACCCATGGCACACTCGGACCCCCTCTTTTCCTCCTGGTCGTGGCACCCACTTGATGGGGCATGGCTGGAGAACCTTTCCCCCCAACTCGGCAGCCCATGGCCTGCTCCTCTCCAGCCGTAATGGCAGCAGCCAGCCAGCGCAGCAGCAACTACAGGCCGCCCTGCAGACCAGCAGCACCCCAGATCTCCTCTCCCTGCACACCAGGCCACCCTTGCCGTAGCACGCCACAACAGCAGCGAGGACAGCCCACCAGATCTGCCACAGCAACAACAGCAGCCCTGCTGTCCCTGTTCGGCGCGCACAGCTCTCCGGCAGTCCCCTCTAGGCCGAGCTACCCAGGCCGTGTACAACCAGCCAACAGGCCCCTGTCCAGCAGCAGCGGCAGCCTGTAGCCAGCCGCGCGCCTCCCCTTGGCTGCCCGTTGCTGAGTCTCCCACCCTCCATCGGAGCGAGTCGGCGGATCCAACAGCAGCCCCCATGAAGTGAGTGTCTCTCTTTCTCTTTTAATTAATTTAGTGCTCGTAGATATATTTATGTGGGTGATATAAATTAATATGTAGCGCACACGGATTACTTGATTTTAAGTATTACTTGATTATATGTGTGTATGAGTTATTATGTGTGCACAGATGTAATGTGGGAACCTATATGCTTAGGTGTTGTGTGTGTGGGTGTAGCATGTAAGCATTTGGAGAGAATGTGGAGATTGGGGAAAATGTGTAGGTTCAATTCAGTATCAGGTTGCAGAACATTAGTCGACTTACTCCTCCTGTTAGTCGACTAATACCCCTATTAGTCGACTAACTATTGCCCTATAGTCGACTAGGTTCCTATTTTAATAGTTGTGCACTTTCTGTACATTGACTGGAACTTACCTTAGTCGACTACCCTTTCCTGTTAGTCGACTAATAACCATTATAGTCGACTTTCCATTTCTTGTAGTCGACTAATATCCTATATTAGTCGACTTATCCTAGCTGTAGTCGACTATATGTTTGCCCTGTAGGTCATGTACTCTCTGTTTTTGGCTATTACTCCTGTTAGTCGACTTGCATTTTGTAACGCCCCGATCCCGGCGGGTACGGAGACGTTACTGCGACGTATATACGCAGGTCAGAAATACCCTCACGTATATACGCTAAGCATCAGTACAGGCAAGAATCAGAGTACGGAAGCAAATGGTGCATTATACATTCCAACAATAGAGTACAATTACAAAGCTATCACCAGATGTGATACAATATTACAATAATATTACATCACCAATATGGCGCAAATGCGAGAATACAAAGGAGTATACAAGTATGAACAGTACAAATGGAGCTCAGAGTCATAATAGGAAAACTCTAGAGCCGAACAAGGGGGCTTGGAAGGATAAGGCTCTGGACGGTCTGCTGGAGACCCACGCTACCGCTGCGCCACTTTGATCAGCAACTGGGGGAATCCACACGCTCCAAGCTCCATGACCTGGACATGAGGATCCAGGGGAGTCAAATAGAACTCCCCAGGCGAGTGGTGATACGAAAGCCAAGTGGCGAGCATAGATAAGCACATGGTATAATACAACAAGAGCGGGAGACTGGTGGAATAGAATATAAGTGGAAAGGCAAGACATGAACGAGTTTAATATAATAATCATAAATCCGGAAATCCAAAGTAAAACCTGGCGAATGCAATTGTGGTGAAACGAGTGGTATAACCAAGTTGTAGGACAACATAACAAGTGATTATCTTGGCATTTTATTATTATTACTCGTCCGACCCATATATCTAGGTATGTGTCCTGGTGTACATCTCAACACACATACATCCATATATAAGCAAGCCGAAGTTTGTTATTGGAAGCTGATGAAGAACTGATAGCTCATACTTATAGTAGTTCCCGTCCGCCCGGGACACAGCCATTGGGGGCCTTAAATCCCCCTAACACGCATCTTCTGGGGGCCTGAAATCCCCCTAACACGAATCGTCAGTTTTGTATTCCATTACTATAAGCAAGGCATCATACCGGCATCCATCACTTCCTCCATTCCCCGTGTAGATTGTCCTTTTTATGGCTTATGAAACATAATTATCAGATTACGGGAATGAGTAGGAACATAACTGGTCATAACAGGAGTACATAACAGGCATAACAGGAGTCATAACAGGCATAACAGGAGTCATAACAAGAGATCAGGTACTACATTCCCGTAATGTGATAATCATGAGTAGAGAGTTATTCATAACAGGTATCAGGTTTTATCACGCCAATGACAAGTGTTCATGCAGATGACAGGTGATAATATATCAAGTGTTAAATGATACAAACAGGTATAAGTCAAGAGTTTACATAACAAGCTTGTATATTGCAAGTGTTAGAGTAATAGTTGAGCATAATCAAGCGGAGCTAAGCGAGCTGGAAGTACAGACAGCAAACAGTATTTAACACTGGAGCGTCTGGCGTGGTTACCGGGACAACTCGGCTAAAAGTGCGAGTAAGAATTCCGGCAGTATCCCGCCTAGACAAATCTAGTGGTAAAGTACTGAGCGCTGATCATGATAACCAGGCGGAGCGGAAGGACCTGACGGTCTCAACTCACTTCCCTTTCGAGATAGTGAGAAACCGGAGGCTGAAGGGCTGAGAGACCTGACGGTCCCAATCACTTCCCTTTCGAGATAGTGAGAGACCGGAGGCTGAATGGTCTGGAGGCGGTGTTCTATCCTATTACAAGCATTCGTCACAGAGCAATACATGTCCAGTCATTGGCACTCGGCCATACACAGATACAGGGACTCAGCCCAAAACATAATACATGAAAACATGGAATAAAATACATGTCGACCCGACAAAGCGGGAAATCCAAATGGAGGCGAGAACACTCGCCTAAGCCTTCAGAAAACATAGTGAAATCCTCGATCTCCGGAATCCAAGAAATGAACGCGTCAACGCGTTTAAAGGGAAAGTGATAGAGAGAGGAGAAAATCAAGAGAGAGAAAGAGAATGAGAGAGAGAAAGAGAATGAGAGAGAGGAGAGAGAATGAACCAAGAGGAGAGAGAATGGAGACGCGGGAATAGCAGACGCGGGGTTCGCGTTGCATAAATGCTACAAACGCTGGGTTCGAGACCCGCGTTCAAGTGAGGACGCGAGGAGAACACAGACGCGAGCATGAACTCCGCGTCGCGTTGACAAAAGAGCGCGAAGATCGCGTTAAAGAATTGCTTGAACGCGGGGATGAGCCGCGTCTAGCAATAGAGTGAAAAAGAGAGAGAGAGAGAGACAGGGCAAGAGAGAGAAGGGAAACAGTGTACATGGAGAGGGGGGAGTTAGACGCAGGGACAGAGAAAGAGAGAGACGCAGGAAAGGGAGAGATGGGAGACGCAGGTTTAGGAAGAAATCAGGGAAGGAAAGGAAAAGGAAAGGAAAAGGAAAGGAAAGAAGGAAAAGAAAGAAAGAAGGAAAGGAAAGAAAAGAAGGGAAGGGGGTTGGTGGCTAGTGATGGCCGGCGGTCACCGGCGGCGGCCGGAGGTGGCCGGAGATGGCCGGAATCCGGTAGCTCAAGCCCAAGCCCAAGCAACCATGGGGATGCAAGTGTAGTTAAAAATGAAAAGTTGGAGTTTTGGAAACGAGGTTTCGGAGAGCGAAGCTATAGCTCATCGGAAAGAGCACGACGAGGAGAGGAAGATGACATGGTCGTTCGTGGCCAAGGTGGAGTATGTGGTGATGGAGATGGTGGAGAAGGTGGTGGTGGAAATGGGTTATTTGGTGGAAAAGAAGAGGAAGAAGAAGATGGTGGAGGTGGTGTTGTGGTTGTTGTTGTTGTTGAAATGAAGGAGGAGATGGAGGAGAAAGAGGTGGAGGAATTGGTGGTGGAGAAAATGGAGGAGGTGAAGAGAATGGTTGGCCAAAGGAAAGGAAAGGTGGCCATTTTTTGGTTCTGGACGTTTGCAGGGAAGGAGATGAAGGAAAAATGAATAAGAGAGAGAAAGGAAGTGGGGTGGTTATATAATGGAAAGGAAATGAATATTATAATGATGTTGCCATGGAATGCTTTGGATTTAATAGACTTGCGTCTCCTTATAAATGGCTGCGTCCCCAAGAGGTGAAATCTGCGTCTGGACAAACAAGCTAGACGCGGAGATAAAAGCTGCGTCCAGTAAAATGCGAAAGTTGCGTTTGGTGAAAAAGACAAAAAGTCATGATGACTTGATTGGAATTGATTAGTAGTGCATTAAATGCAGATAGAAATGGAACCTCCGCATTTAAGATCAGATCCGGGACTGAGGATTCTCGCGTCTAAGGAGGGAGAGAGAAAAATAAATATAATATCTGGATAGATTCCGGTATTCGGGGAAAACACCGAAAACTTAAGAAAAGCCCGAAAAAATAAAGTAACTCGGAAAGCTTTCCAAAAATTCTCAAAAATAACAAATATTATAAAAAGATTTTTTAGTGAAATCGGTTTTCAAAAATTTAGTCTCATTTTCAAAATAAAAATCCTGAAGTCAACCGTCAATATCGGTCTACACCGGGTTGGCCGGATTTTGATAAAATCTGAAAATTCTCAGAAAAAGCCTGAAAAGAGAAAATATAATTTTAAGAAGTAATATGAAAGCGAAATTCAGAAATTTGATTCCAATTGTAAACTAAAAATCTTGGAGTCGGTCAGCGGCACTGGTCGACACCGGTTTTTGAAGATTTTCAATCTAATTCAGGAAAATTCCAGAAAATCATAGAAAATCTAAAATATTGGAAAACAATATTTGAAACTGAAATCGGTCAAATCAGAATACCAGAAAGTCCAAATCGAGCAATACTCTAGGATCGGTCCCCCGGTTCAGAGTAGGGCTGACTCCGAGTTCACGAATCCAGATCCAAGGCAAAACGATCACATAAATAATCCATAAAGAAAAACAAATACAGGAAGTAAATCAAAAAATACGATTGAAAAATATGAATACGCAACTAAGTACGTATTCCGGAAGCGGGGTGTTACATTCCATCCACCTTACAAAAAAATTGCGTCCTCGCAATTTCGATAAGGGGAAGATGAACACAAGAGGGACAAGGACATGAATTATACCAATCAAGATATGAATCACTGCAGGTAGGGATTCCAAAGTCGACTGAACAATAATCTGAATATAGACATCTTCTGCACTTCCTGCCGCATAAATCTTTAAACGATGCCAAATAATACTGACCATAAATAAAGAAGACCGATAATTAAGACTTCCGAAGACCAAGCATCGATCACTCTGAAAGATATAGCCAAGAATATATAAGAGTCGTAGAGAAATCCGGATACCAACTTCTGAAAGATAACCCGATCGTGGATCAATCCTGAGAATACCTGAACTTCAAAGAGTTGGCCGAAGAGATCATATAATTGCTTCATTCATTGCCAGCCGCTACCTTTCTAGTCGATTATATCTTAAGTTGCTATAAAGGCTACGAAAAACCAAAACAGAGGAAAGATGGAAAGGATTAGGAATCAAAGAAAGGATGATCAAGATAGAATAGATAACTCTGCACTTGTAGTTGGACTGTATAACCAGGACTCATGCATTCCTGTTGCAAATTTTTTTACCATTAATTTGCCGTCTGGACGTACTGAGGATGTGAGAGCCTAGGCTCTGATACCAACCTGTAACGCCCCGATCCCGGCGGGTACGGAGACGTTACTGCGACGTATATACGCAGGTCAGAAATACCCTCACGTATATACGCTAAGCATCAGTACAGGCAAGAATCAGAGTACGGAAGCAAATGGTGCATTATACATTCCAACAATAGAGTACAATTACAAAGCTATCACCAGATGTGATACAATATTACAATAATATTACATCACCAATATGGCGCAAATGCGAGAATACAAAGGAGTATACAAGTATGAACAGTACAAATGGAGCTCAGAGTCATAACAGGAAAACTCTAGAGCCGAACAAGGGGGCCTGGAAGGATAAGGCTCTGGACGGTCTGCTGGAGACCCACGCTACCGCTGCGCCACTCTGATCAGCAACTGGGGGAATCCACACGCTCCAAGCTCCATGACCTGGACATGAGGATCCAGGGGAGTCAAATAGAACTCCCCAGGCGAGTGGTGATACGAAAGCCAAGTGGCGAGCATAGATAAGCACATGGTATAATACAACAAGAGCGGGAGACTGGTGGAATAGAATATAAGTGGAAAGGCAAGACATGAACGAGTTTAATATAATAATCATAAATCCGGAAATTCGAAGTAAAACCTGGCGAATGCAATTGTGGTGAAACGAGTGGTATAACCAAGTTGTAGGACAACATAACAAGTGATTATCTTGGCATTTTATTATTATTACTCGTCCGACCCATATATCTAGGTATGTGTCCTGGTGTACATCTAAACACGCATACATCCATATATAAGCAAGCCGAGGTTTGTTATTGGAAGCTGATGAAGAACTGATAGCTCATACTTATAGTAGTTCCCGTCCGCCCGGGACACAGCCATTGGGGGCCTTAAATCCCCCTAACAAGCATCTTCTGGGGGCCTAAAATCCCCCTAACACGATTCGTCAGTTTTGTATTCCATTACTATAAGCAAGGCATCATACCGGCATCCATCACTTCCTCCCATTCCCCGTGTAGATTGTCCTTTTTATGGCTTATGAAACATAATTATCAGATTACGGGAATGAGTAGGAACATAACTGGTCATAACAGGAGTACATAACAGGCATAACAGGAGTCATAACAGGCATAACAGGAGTCATAACAAGAGATCAGGTGCTACATTCCCGTAATGTAATAATCATGAGTAGAGAGTTATTCATAACAGGTATCAGGTTTTATCACGCCAATGACAAGTGTTCATGCAGATGACAGGTGATAACATATCAAGTGTTAAATGATACAAACAGGTATATGTCAAGAGTTTACATAACAAGCTTGTATATTGCAAGTGTTAGAGTAATAGTTGAGCATAATCAAGCAGAGCTAAGCGAGCTGGAAGTACAGACAGCAAACAGTATTTAACACTGGAGCGTCTGGCGTGGTTACCGGGACAACTCGGCTAAAAGTGCGAGTAAGAATTCCGGCAGCATCCCGCCTAGACAAATCTAGTGGTAAAGTGCTGAGCGCTGATCATGATAACCAGGCGGAGCGGAAGGACCTGACGGTCTCAACTCACTTCCCTTTCGAGATAGTGAGAGACCGGAGGCTGAAGGGCTGAGAGACCTGACGGTCCCAATCACTTCCCTTTCGAGATAGTGAGAGACCGGAGGCTGAATGGTCCGGAGGCGGTGTTCTATCCTATTACAAGCATTCGTCACAGAGCAATACATGTCCAGTCATTGGCACTCGGCCATACACAGATACAGGGACTCAGCCCAAAACTGTAACACCCTTCTCCCGGAATACGTGCTTAATTGCGTATTCAGATTTTTCAGTCATATTTTTTCGATTTACTTTCTGTATTTGTTTTGTATTATGAGATACTTACATGATCGTTTTGCCTTGGATCTGGATTCGTAAACTCGGAGTCAGCCCTAATCTGAACCGGGAACCCGATCCTAGTGAGTTGCTCGATTTGATCTTTTCGCTATTCCAATTTGACCGATTTCAGTTTAAACATCATTTTCTAATATTTTAGATTTTCTATGATTTTCTGGAATTTTCCAGAAGTAAATTGAAATTCTTCAAAACCGGGGTCGACCGATACCGCTGACCGATTCTTGGATTTTTAATTTACAAACGGAGTTGAATTTTAAGAAACGGCTTTCCTGTAACTTCTTAAAATCACATTTTCTATCTAAATACTTTTTCTGAGAATTTTCTGAATTTATCAAAATTCTACTGGATTTGGTGTCGGCCAGTCTCACTGGTTGATTCAAGGAATTTTAATTTATAATTGAAATCAAATTTCTGAATTCCGCTTTCATATTACTTCTTAAAATTATATTTTCTCTTTTCTGGCATTTTCTGAGATTTTTCAGAATTTATCAAAATCCGGCCGACCCGGTGTAGACCGGTGTTGACGGTTGACTTCAGGATTTTTATTTTGAAAATAAGATTGAATTTTTGAAAACCGATTTCACCAAAAATCTTTTTATAATATTTATTATTTTTGAGAATTTTTTGGGAAGCTTTTCAAGCTACTTTATTTTTTGGACTTTTCCGGAGTTTTCGGTGTTTTCCCAGATACCGGAATAGTGCCCAGATATTTTTTCACTTTTCTCTCTCCTCGCTAGACTCGAGTTTCACCAACCTAGGATTCTGCATTTAATGCAGAGATCCTCTCCATGCTGCATTTAATGCACTGCTAATCAATTTCAATCAAGTCATTATGACTTTTGTCCTTTTGCTAAATGCGGCTTTTTGCATCTTCCCTGGGCGCTGAGATAATCCCCGCGTCTGGCTAAATTTTTTGCCCAGACGCGGATTCATTTGTATAGGGACGCAGCTTCTTTGCAATGAAACGCAAGTTTCATTAAATGATGAGAATGGCAATCTTATTATAATGTTTTCCCCTCCTTATAAAACCACCCCACATTCTTCTCTCTCTTTCATGATTACTTCTTCTTCTCCTTTGTTTCCTGAGAAAGAAAACCAACAGCCAAAGAGCCTCTTGCTCTCTCCTATTGGCCACCCATACTCCACCTTCTCCACCTCCATTTTCACCACCAACACCACCACCTCTTTCTCCTCCATCTCCTCCACCATTCCAACAACAAAAGAGAGAGAGAGAGAGAGACAGGGCAAGAGAGAGAGAAGGGAAACAGTGTACATGGAGAGGGGGGAGTTAGACGCAGGGACAGAGAAAGAGAGAGACGCAGGAAAGGGAGAGAGGGGAGACGCAGGTTTAGGAAGAAATCAGGGAAGGAAAGGAAAAGGAAAGGAAAAGGAAAGGAAAGAAGGAAAAGAAAGAAAGAAGGAAAGGAAAGAAAAGAAGGGAAGGGGTTGGTGGCTAGTGATGGCCGGCGGTCACCGGCGGGGCCGGAGGTGGCGGAGATGGCCGGAATCCGGTAGCTCAAGCCCAAGCCCAAGCAACTATGGGGGTGCAAGTGTAGTTAAAAATGAAAAGTTGGAGTTTTGGAAACGAGGTTTCGGAGAGCGAAGCTATAGCTCATCGGAAAGAGCACGACGAGGAGAGGAAGATGACATGGTTGAAATACACCTAGAGGGGGGGTGAATAGGTGTAATTGCTAATCTAATGATCTTTTTAAACTAATGAAATGAGTGATGCAACAATCTCTCAAAAACACGACTAAGAGCCGAATACCCCTTGCGAGGTTCTGAACTCCTTCCTCCCAATTCCCCTTAAATGGGTTCGAGGTGCGCAATGCAACCGTGTTGTATAGAGGTGTGATTGATCAATGCCAAGTATGAAGATGAAAATGAAAAACTCACAATGTAACACAACAAGTATAGCAACACAAGATTCCACAAGTAAAATAGCAAGTAAAGTGAACAAATAAGGATTGCACAAATAAAGGTTAGTTCTCAAGCAATAAATTGGAAGTGATATAAAACAAGAAAGTAAGCAAGAAGAACGCAAAGGCAATCGCAAATAAGGATGATTTGTTTCGAGGTTCGAGCCCGTAGCTCTAGTCCCCGCCTTCACCTCCGTGAAGGGTTTCCACTATCCCCTTAGGATCCCGTACAAGTTAGGCCTCCAAAGACCTCAAGCCCGTAGCTTCACCTTACAAAGAAACTCCACCGAGGAGCTTGTCTCCACAAGAACAAGGATTACAAATAGTGATCTTTAACTAGACCACAACACTCTTTTACAAACACTCTCACTCTTCTACAACTTCACCTATAGAAAGAATATGAAATTTTTGGCTCTATGAAGTGTGGTGAGAAAAGCTTCAGTTGTAGAGTGATATTAGAGATCAAACAACAACTGAAAAACCAATTTTGAAAGAATGGAAATGAAAGCTTTAAACTATTTTTCTCTTTCTCTTGAAAACTATGAAAACTTGTATTTTTCTTGGTAAATAACTAAGGCCTATTCCCCACTATTTATAGGGAGAGAATAGGTTAAAAACTCTGATTTTTCCAGCTAATTTGATCAGAAAAAGAGTCCCAACAACTCCTAAAAACTCTGTAAAAGAGAAAACCAAAAACAGATTTTCAGAAACTCTAAAAGAGGAAAGAGCCGTTATGGCCTGTTGCAGGCCTACCGGTCGACTGCCGGTCGACCGGGTCCCTGCTGGCAAAAGAGCCGTTGCGACTTCGGTCGACTGCCAGTCGACCGATCCAACAAAGGAAACACAGTTTCCTTCTATCGGTCGACCGACCCAGTCGACCGAAAAGATACAGAGAGCAACCATCTCTTTTCGGTCGACCGGTATGTAGGATCGGTCGACCGACAGACATGCACAGCCTGTGCATGTCTGGACACAGCAGCCGGTCGACTGCCGGTCGACCGGTCTGCCTGAAATAGTCTTTTTCTGGGCAGATTTTGAGTTAGAAAAATTTGTAAAAAATCTTTTAAAAACTCTGGAACTAAGTGTTATGCTGAACTTTGTTTATATACATGTTTTAAATACGTTTTTGAAGATATAAAGCTTTGAGTACATGTATGTATAAACCAAGGCATAAACTTAAAAATAAACATTTTCAAAAAACATAGAAACATTCAAAACAAGTGTGTGTGCAAATCCTAGAGCCAAATTTCACATATTCTATCTTTAACAAAAACTACACTTACAAACTTTTAGGTCTTCAAGACTTCAAGATGGGCTATCTTCACTTGATCTTCAATATTGTTCTTTGAGCCCAATTTGACTTGTCTTGAGTCCAATGTACCTTCCTTTAGGGAAGACTTCATCTCTTTAATATATAAACCTGAAACACACTTAAACAACAATTTATATTAGTACAAATAACTAATATGTTTTGTAATCATCAAAATACACTAAACATGGGTTGATTGTAACCTTGGGCCAACAATGGTCGTTGGTGGCCAAGGTGGAGTATGTGGTGATGGAGATGGTGGAGAAGGTGGTGGTGGAAATGGGTTATTTGGTGGAAAAGAAGAGGAAGAAGAAGATGGTGGAGGTGGTGTTGTGGTTGTTGTTGTTGTTGAAATGAAGGAGGAGATGGAGGAGAAAGAGGTGGAGGAATTGGTGGTGGAGAAAATGGAGGAGGTGAAGAGAATGGTTGGCCAAAGGAAAGGAAAGGTGGCCATTTTTGGGTTCTGGACGTTTGCAGGGAAGGAGATGAAGGAAAAATGAATAAGAGAGAGAAAGGAAGTGGGGTGGTTATATAATGGAAAGGAAATGAATATTATAATGATGTTGCCATGGAATGCTTTGGATTTAATAGACTTGCGTCTCCTTATAAATGGCTGCGTCCCCAAGAGGTGAAATCCGCGTCTGGGCAAACAAGCTAGACGCAGAGATAAAAGCTGCGTCCAGTAAAATGCGAAAGTTGTGTTTGGTGAAAAAGACAAAAAGTCATGATGACTTGATTGGAATTGATTAGTAGTGCATTAAATGCAGATAGAAATGGAATCTCCGCATTTAAGATCAGATCCGAGACTGAGGATTCTCGCGTCTAAGGAGGGAGAGAGAAAAATAAATATAATATCTGGATAGATTCCGGTATTCGGGGAAAACACCGAAAACTTAAGAAAAGCTCAAAAAATAAAGTAACTCGGAAAGCTTTTCAAAAATTCTCAAAAATAATAAATATTATAAAAAGATTTTTAGTGAAATCGGTTTTCAGAAATTTAGTCTCATTTTCAAAATAAAAATCCTGAAGTCAACCGTCAATATCGGTCTACACCGGGTTGGCCGGATTTTGATAAAATCTGAAAATTCTCAGAAAAATTTGAAAAGAGAAAATATAATTCTAAGAAGTAATATGAAAGTGGAATTCAGAAATTTGATTTCAATTGTAAACTAAAAATCCTGGAATCGGTCAGCGGCACTGGTCGACACCAGTTTTTGAAGATTTTCAATCTAATTCAGGAAAATTCCAGAAAATCATAGAAAATCTAAAATATTGGAAAACAATGTTTGAAACTGAAATCGATCAAATCAGAATACCAGAAAGTCCAAATCGAGCAATACTCTATGATCGGTCTCCCGGTTCAGAGTAGGGCTGACTCCGAGTTCACGAATCCAGATCCAAGGCAAAACGATCACATAAATAATCCATAAAGAAAAACAAATACAGGAAGTAAATCAAAAAATACGATCGAAAAATACGAATACGCAACTAAGTACGTATTCCGGAAGCGGGGTGTTGCACATTTCCTATAGTCGACCAGTACTCCTATACTAGTCGACTTATAATAGCCTTAGTCGACTAGTTGGATGTCCTGAAAGTTATGTAGCCTCTGTTGCTGACCTATATTTATGTAGTCGACTTGGCTTCCCTGTTAGTCGACTAGTCCACTTGTTAGTCGACTTAGTCCACATGTTAGTCGATTAACCCTCACCCTAGTCGACTTGCTCATCTCCCCTAGTCGACTAACTCTTGTTCTGACTGTTGTTTGAGATTCGTATGGATTGAGGACTTTACCTTTAGTTATGGTCTTGGCTATAGTTGGATGAATATGATTTTGAGGAATAGATATTGATTGATGACCTGACTTAATAGATCTTAGATACATGTGTCTGATATGTTACTGAGTTTTGGGACCTTATGTTTGACCCTGATAGAAGTAAGAGTGTGGGATGACTTTGATCAGACTGGAATGTGAAGATCTGAATAGATGTGTCAGAACATTTGTTATTTCAGTTATTGAGATGTGAATATATATTGATGACTTGAGGATCAGAGCTGATTGATAGGGTGTTAAGCATGTATTTATATTTATTTGTATGTGTTGGTCGCGTGCTACAGCATTTCGGATTTGTTCGGTGAGATTCGGACCGTTGCTAGAGACTCGTACCTGATCCGGATTCTTGCCCGTTGTGGACCCGATACATAGGCAATTCGAAGACCGATCCATGGGATGATCTGTAGATTCGTACCGGTTCATGCAGTGAAGACCAGACGACGATTCGTTTCTGAAACCGCGTCATTTCATGTGAGTGTTCTTTGTTTATTTATTGACTATTTCGGTATCATTTCATGTGAGTTACTTTTAACATGTTCCAAATTAATATTATTTTATGTTTAAATAGTATTCATGTTTAATCACTGTTCATGCACGTAAGTTATTATTCATGTTCACAGAATAAATGCAAAATGAATAAACCTCATAAGATTATATAGTCGATTCTGAATAAACATCACGATACCACTTAAGTAACCTCATTGATTATACATGATACCTAACTGATAAACTTATTACTCATGTTACTGAAAGTTACTGGGAAAGTATCATTAAACTGTAACGCTCAGTACAGCTCTATTCATTGTATACACGATTACTGTTACTGTTCACTGTTCCTATTACTGTTCATCGTGTATACAATTACTATTACTATACTGTTACTGTTACAGTCACCGCATGTCTCAGTATTCTAGGTAACATTGATATTGACTGAATTAACTGAATTAAATAATAAAGTAATTGAACAACTTACACCGGGATTAGGGAAATTGATGGAGGAGACAACGTCTGTATTTTGGGTGGACCTAGGATACAGGTTGCGCAGCCGACTTACGGTTCCACTACAGGGTTCCGGGGGATGACTGACATCCCATCTGTTTACTGTTCCACAGTGTTACTGTGAGTTTACTGTTCCACAGTGATACTGTGAGTACTATTACTGTTACCGACTACCTGGCGGTAGGGCCTGGTTCAGCGCCAGGCATCTGAGTCGTGGTCCCGGGTATGTACGGGACCCACCTAAAGCATGGACAATGTCTCCAACCGATCAGTTTCAATAACTGAGGACATCGATTGGTATGTGTGGTAGGCGTAGTATGGGATGCGTCTATTACATGTGACAATTGGTGTTCGCTGACATAATTAATAATAAACTGTTGATGTATTATGACTGACTGTAATCACCTGATTGTATATCTATATATATCATTATGATAGACATATGATTGTAAGCATGACCAGATTATGTACTAGGTTAGTGATATTGCTAGGATATACACCTAGACATCTGTTGTTTGTTACAGTTGTTTTACTTGTCTTGTACCTGTACTCTTATTCTTGCTATTGTTATTCAGTTGCTTAGGTATCATGTTATTTGATTATCTTATATCTGCAGTTATTCTTGTTATTGCTTTATGCACCTTGTTTATATGCACGAGCTCTCCCCTTTACACACACACTCACTAGGTCGCTTTCTGACGACCCTGGATTTGCACGTCCAGATATTGGACGCTTGTTCTATTGTGCAGATGTACGATGAGACTGTACGACTTGCGAGGAACCGGACTCTCTCTCCCTTCTGATTCTGGTATTCTTGCATTTTTTATTCTTGCTATTATTCTTTGATTCATGTATATCACACTTGACTTCTATTCTTTTCCTTATTTCATTTCAGATCATGTGTAGCTTTTATATGTATTATTGCAGTGATTATTGATTATTATGATTCAGATTTATAGCTTGTTCAGGTTACTTTAGGCTTAGCGTGTATACGTGGGGTATTTTGCTCGCGTATATACGTCGCCGACTCTCATCGCGACTCCGTTTCCGCGTATTTTGGGAAGCGGGGCGTGACAAGCAGGGATCTCTTAAAGAAGACATGGTGCGCTATAAGGCCAGATTGGTAGCAAAAGGCTCTGCACAAGAGAAGGAATTAACTACAATGAGGTATTTTCTCCTGTTGTAAAGCATTCGTCAATTTGCATCTTATTGGCTCTGGTGGCACAATACGAGTTGGACCTTGATCAACTCGATGTAAAGACCGCCTTTCTCCATGGCGATCTGGATGAAGAGATCTACATGTCTCAGCTGACAGGGTTTAAGACTGCAGGGAAAGAAGATATGGCGTGCAAGCTGAAGAAGTCGTTGTATGGGTTAAAACAGTCTCCTAGACAGTGGTACAAGCGGTTCGACAGCTTCATCAGAGGAAAGAGGTACACACATAGTCTCTATGACCATGTGTGTATTACAACAGGCTACCGACATGAGAGTATATCTATTTACTATTATATGCAGATGATATACTTATTGCTTCAAAGTCTAGATTTGCAATTGATACTCTGAAAAGGGACTTATCTTCGGAGTTTAAGATAAAGGATCTTGGTGAAGCAAAGAAGGTGATAGGCATGAAAATTACACGAGACCGAAGGGGTGGCAAGGTGAGCTTGACACAGAATGGGTATTTGCAAAAGGTACTTCAGAGGTTCAACATCGGTAAGGATACGAAATCTATAAGTACATCACTGGCTCCTCATTTCAAATTATCTGCTACTATGTCTCCAAAGACTGTTGAAGAACGCGAGTACATGACTCACGTCCCATATGCTAGCGCAGTTGGTAGTCTTATGTATGCTATGTTGTGTACATGATCAGATCTGTCACAAGCTGTCTCTATGGTCAGTAGGTATATGCATGATCTGGGACAGGGTCATTGGGAGGCAGTGAAGTGATTCTGCGGTACATTAATGGTACCATAAATGTTGGTCTGGTATTCGAGAAGGATTCCACAGGGAAGCAGGATTGTATCGGGTATGTTGATTCCGATTATGCTGGTGACCTCGATAAACGCCGGTCCACAACGGGATATGTCTTTACATTATCTCAAGCACCGGTTAGTTGGCGCTTTATTCTACAGTCTACCATTGCATTGTCTACCACAGAGGCCGAGTACATGGCCATGACAGAGGCTATGAAGGAGGCAATTTGGCTTCAAGGCCTACTTGATGACTTGGGGATTGATCAGGATCTACTGAAGATCAACTATGACAGTATGAGTGCTATTTATTTAGGCAAGAACCAGGTGTATCATGAATTGGCTTGGTGCTTTGCCTCTAGTGAGAGGTTGTGGTTGTAAAGAGAGGAGTTGGGTACTCTTAGTTATTATATTGCCCCAAATCCTCAGTGGAGGTTCCCTGTGTGGGAGTCCTTTGTGGACAAGCTAGTAGATTTGAAATCCTCTGGGTGCTCGAACCTCGAAACAAATCTTATTGTTTGCACTTGATCCATTGACTCTTACTGTTTCTCTCTCTCTCTCTCTTTATATTGTGCCTTGCATTATTTCATAATTATCATTTATATCTATTTGCTTGGCTAGCTTGTGTGTGCATCAATTGTTGTAATTGCAATTAGTTTTTAAATTCCGCATTAAGTTCACTAGATTAGCATCATCACCTATTCACCCCCCCTCTAGGTGATTTTCAATTGGTATCAGAGCCTACGCTCCTGATATTGGGTTTAACCGCCTAGGAGTGAGATCTTGGCTGCTAATCTTCATTTACATTTTCATTTGCACACATTTAGTTTGCACTCATGGATAGCCCTCCTATGTTAGATTTTTCTAGACATGATTTTTGAAAGGCCAAAATGAGTAGTCATTTGAAAGCCTCAGGATCTAAAGTTTACCAAGTCATTACCAAGGAATCCTACCCCAATGATAGCAAGCATAATAAGGCCAATGCACTTACACTTAAAACACTTAGAGCATCTCTTAATGAAGATCTTTTATATGTGTTTGCTCATTATGATTCAGCTTTTGCAGTTTGGAGTATATTGACTTCTTCTGAGCTACCAAGAGTTATCAACAAGTTGAGAAGATCTAGGAGAGACAAGTCCGATGAGCATTGCCTCATGGTCCAAGGGAAAGACTCTCTTGAGGTATAATCGGATTCTCAACTAGATGATAGCTCTAGCTCATATTGCTATGGATGTTTAGAAGTTCAAAACTTAAATGTTGAACTTGCTTCAAAGCTTGAAATTTTTTTGCAAAAACATGACCTTTTGAAAAAGAAGCATTTTGATTTAAAAGAAGAAATGAAGGATTTGTGTTCTAGTTTTGAAGTGATTTTGTAAGAGAAGGAAGAGATTACTAGTGAACGTGACTTACTTAAATCTCAACTTGACCTTGTCCTAAAGGAAAATGAGTTTTTGAAAAGCAAAAGGATTGTGATGATGTTTTGAAAAATAATGAGTTTTTATCTTCAAAATTAGATTGTGTTTTAAAAGATAACCTTACTTTGAAAAATGAAATTAAATTCATTACAAAAGAACTAGATTTGGTTTTAAATAAAAATAAATCTTTGCAAAATGATTTAGATTCTCATGTTTGTCATGCTGGTGTAGCTTCTTCTTCTAGCTCATCTTTTACATGCTTCACTTTATCTTCTAGTATTGAAAATGATATAAATATTTTGAAGAAAAGTGTTGATTGTTTGGGCTCCACTTTGAGCCATTGTGCCATAAATCATACACGCTTGGAATTCATGTTTCGCAAGAAACAAGTTCTATCCTTACATGCACACCCATCATGGCATACACATGCTCATCACAATCACAAACTTCACACTATTTATGCCCATATATACACGTGTACACATTGTGGTCGTAAGGGCCACCTTGCTAGATTTTTGCTATGATCGCATACATGTTGAAAATTTAGCAAATAATTTTATTTGGGTTAGGAAAGATACTAACCCCTATGGACCCAAAAGAAAATGGGTACCAAAGACCACCCCTCATGTATTTGATGTAGGTGTGGGCTCTCGCATCACGTGAGAGTAGCGGTGCCTTGAAGTGGATGCGTTCCGTGCTTAAAGAAAACAATTTGAATGCATCACTTTCAAGGGGAGTTTAGTGGAAAGGACCACCATTGGTTTGGAGAACTAGAGAGGTGCCTTCATCGGTTTTGGTATCAATCTCTAACTCCTTTTATATTTACATGATTTTCATGTCGTTGATTTATAACATGTCATGTTTTAAAGCTCATTAAGATTATGCCATGTGATTTAGATTAGTGATATACATGTTTAGTTATTTGAGACACTCATGGACCTATCTTTGTGTTCTCACTTTATTTTTAAACTAATATGTATGTCCTAGATCTAATGCATGTGCATGTACATGATGATCATATGTGTATTTATGATGTTTTGATGCTTCATGTTTTAATTAGTATGTTAAATGCTATGATTCTTAGATCATTGACATGCATGTATAGCTTTTAAGATCACCCATGTTTATATGAACCCATATGTTGTGTTCTCACCATTGTTTAGCTATTGTGTATATCATAGGTCTAATAGCATGTGGATTTACATAATGATCATTTTTATGATTATCATGTTGATTTATGTTTAGTTTTATGCCTCATATTTTGAATATACGTTTAGATGTTAGTTTTCATTAAAACTAGGATTTATACTTGTACATATAGTGAGCCACAAATAAATCTTTATATATGTTTGTGCTTGAATGCTTATTTGTACCCATTAGATTTGCTAGTATAGTCTAGTTTTGATGATTCATGCATTCTAACTTGTATTCCCTATTTTGGATATGTTTTATGATCTTGTGTTTTCACTTCATGTATATGTCTATTTTGTCAAACCTTAAGATATACATGGATACCCCTTGAGTCATGTGCTTCTCTTGCAAATTTTTATATATGGACTCAAATTATGTTTAGGGATATGTATGTATACTTCTTGGGTTGACAAAACATACATATGCCTTGAAGTATAATTTGTTTTATTGAAAAATTTTAGATTTTCATTTTTCATGTATAAAGGAATTTAAATTGAGCTTAATTGCATATTTTCATGATGATGTGTTTCACATATATCTTGTATACTCTCCTCACTTATTGTTTTCTCATGATTTTGTTTTCATGAGTATGTTATGGGCTTCATAAATTTTGAGTGTTTAACGATCATGTGATTTACATGTGTTTCATGAAAAACAATTTTGTTTTTGTTCTTTGCTTGAAGGATTCCGTACTAGTTTATAAGTTTGTTTTATTTAACTAGTTCGAATTCTTCGTTTTGGTAGCGATTTTCAAACATACTATATTTTTCAAACCTTTTTTTTAAAACCCTACCTTCTAAGGGTGGTTGGATGGGAGATCATGCTCATGTGTGCTTTATAGTGAAAATCATTTTAAACTTGAACATGATTGGGAGGATAGGAAATATGAGATACACACTTGCTATTATTGTTGTTTCAATTGGTATCATTGGATTCTTTCAATTGGTATCAATATTGACATTTCTTGTATACTCATATATTTGTATGATGTATGCTTTTTCATATAGTATCAATTTCGATTGATATCTAATTTTTCATACATATATATGTTTTTATTTGTGCTTATTATATTCATATATCTTAGAGCACAAATTTTGATCATGATAAAGCTTGTTTTATAATGACTATCTTGTTTCAATTGACTAGTTTTCAATTGGTATCCATATACAAGCTTATTCATTGTTTCATTTGGTATTTCATAAAGGGAGAGAAAACTTATATTTCATCTTTCAATTGGTATTTGATTTCCACTCCTATACTTTATGATTGAAAATTTCAATTTGGTATCATATGTTCAAAATGAAAAATATATTTACAATTGATATCAAAATTTTTGTTTAGAAATTCAAAATTTGTTATGTTTAATTTCAATTGGTATCAAGATTGTTTTCTTACAATTGGTATGTTATTGATATCAAGATTTTTGTTTTCATTTGATAAATATTTTCATATAAACATGTTTAACTTGAAACAAATCTCAATTAAAACAATTTGTTTCAATACCTCGTTTACCTTTATTTCAATTGGTATCATTTGATATAGGCATTCCTTAAAATGTTTTTATACTCATTTCAATTGATATTATTTATGCACTTCATTGACATTTTTTTGGGTATCATGTTTTATGTCACCCCTTTATTGATTCTTTGTTTTGAACAAAAAGGGGGAGAACATTTTGTTTTTACTTTTACCCCTTTATTGATGATTGACAAAAAGGGGGAGAAGTATTTGTGAGTTTAACATGCGTATAAGCTCAAACTCAAATTGGCACATGTTTTTGTATACATGTTTTATGTTTTATTAAAGTTCAATTGGTATCAAAAGTATTATTTAACGAACTTGTTTTATTTTTGGTATCAAGAGCTTCATTAGTTTTGTTTTGCAAATTGATATCAAGAGCTTATTTTGAAAATATACTTGTTTTATTTAATTGATATCAAGAGCATGTTTTAGAAATTTATGTGTTTTATGCATATCTATGCATACATGTTTATGAACATTCATTGCATACTTATTTGTTTATCTTGATGCATGAGTTAAGGGGGAGCTTTCTTGAAGCTTAACTTTAATCATGCATATATAACTTCATGAGTTTTGTCATCATCAAAAAGGGGGAGATTGTTGGCCCAGAGGCCTTCCACTCTAGTTTTGATGATGATTAACTCATGTAGTTATGTGTACTAATAATCTTGTGATTTTAGTTTCAGATCATTAACCAAGATATTAGTTGGTGATTAGCTTCAACAAGATGGTTTGAAAGCTTTCACATAGTGATTCAAGAGCCCGAACGATAAGATCATATATAGCACTAATTGGAGTCAAGCTCGGTGGATCACGGAGTTTTGGATCGAGTCGGCTTGGAGACGGCGCTCTACAAGAAGACATCGATACCTTGTTTAGTTTTGTGTTTAGATCAATTTGTAAAGATTAGAATAGTATGATATGCTCAAGTTCACAACACACACGTTTCATGTTTCCGTTTTGGTTTTCGGTTTGATTGGTTTAACCGATCTTAGTTTTCATGAATAGATAGATTCAAAACAAGTTTACATGATTTAATGTATATAAGGTTTGTTCTATATACATGCATGCTTCAACTTCTTAGACAAACTTAGTTTGATAGTCTATTTCATGAGTTTAGTGTTTTGGTATTTTTAACAAAAACACCAAAACAACAAACAATCACCTCACAATTTGAGGGATTAGCACAAAGCTACACAAGGATGACCTCACAACTTGAGGGATGCAACCCACTTGCACAACCTCCTCAACACAATAAGGGGAAGGCACAAAGCCAAGCAAATAAGGGGTTTACAACTTGGTGATCAAAAGACCACAAACAATCTCTTTTTCCCACAAACACAAAGACCCTATAGATAGGATAGAATGAAGCTCAAGTGTGGAAAACAAAGTGTTTAAAACAAAGAAAAATCACTTGAGAAATCTTCACAAAGATACAGATTGAATGAACCAAAACCAATTCCCAAAAGACTATTTTTCTTTGAAATATAAAAACACTTTAAAACAATAAGATTGATCTTTTTAGCACAAAGAAACTCTTTTTAAAACTTGTATAAACACTAGAGAAAGCTCAGAAATTTCGTCCCAAAAATTCTTAGAGAAAACATGCCATTAATGGGGTATTTATAGCCCCTAGAAAAATATAGCCGTTGGCAGCAATTTCTGCCAAAAATGAACTACCGGCCGACGGTCCGGTCAACCGGCCGACGGTTACTTTTTGACCACTGGCAGCTACCGGTCGACCGGGCGATCCACCGGCCCCAGAATCAGAGAGCAACGGCTCTCTGGCCGGTCGACCGCTCGGTCGACCGGTGCAACCCGAGAGCAGCCTGCTCTCAGTCGGTCGACCGTGCGGTCGACCGGCTTATGGGGCAGCCAGCGTGCACGTATCCGTGCACGTCGGGCGACCGGCTACTTGGTACGGTCGACCGTCCAGTCGACCGACCTAGCCTGACAGAGGCAATTCTGGTCAGAAAAACATGTTATTTTTAATTCTAAAATTCTCATAAATCTTCTAAAAATACACAAAAATAGTTTTATCATTTTATATTGATATACAAACTTGTGTTAAAAATTTCAACACAAATATCAAACATTTTGAACCATTTTTGTGTTATAGAAATTTTGCCAAAAACCAAAACCGTATTTTCTAAAACTTGGATTTTTGAATTGAAAATACGTTTTGTCCAAAACTCATCTAAATACAAAAACATGATATTTAAACACTTTGAAGCAAGTTGCATATGGACATAAGTCCAATATACATGAAACATATATATATCCATGTTTTTGAGTTTAATTCCAAAATTATGTTTTGTTAAAAATACCAAAACACTAAACTCATGAAATAGACTATCAAACTAAGTTTGTCTAAGAAGTTGAAGCATGCATGTATATAGAACAAATCTTATATACATTAAACCATGTAAACTTGTTTTGAATCTATCTATTCATGAAAACCAAGATCGGTTAAACCAATCCAACCGAAAACCAAAACGGAAACATGAAACGTGTGTGTTGTGAACTTGAGCATATCATACTATTCTAATCTTTACAAATGGATCTAAATACAAAACTAAACTAGGTACCGATGTCTTCTTGTAGAGCGCCGTCTCCAAGCCGACTCGATCCAAAACTCCGTGATCCACCGAGCTTGACTCCAATGAGTGCTATATATGATCTTGTCACTCGGGCTCTTGAATCACTATGTGAAAGCTTCCAAACCATCTTGTTGAAGCTAATCACCAACTAATATCTTGGTTAATGATCTGAAACTAAAATCACAAGATTATTAGTACACATAACTACATGAGTTAATCATCATCAAAACTAGAGTGGAAGGCCTCTGAGCCAACATCATGCACGGACGAAGCACATCGATGTCAGGCTCCATTTTGTTGGGGAGATTCTCGATGAGGGTGATATTGAGTTGTTGAAGATTCACACAACGGAGAATCCCGCTGACATGCTTACCAAGGTGGTGTCAAGAGTAAAGTTTGCACATTGTAATGCTTTGCTCCATATCCTTCATGTTGCATGAGCTTGTTGAAGCTCTTTTGGATGAACTACGGATGGCTTGATCCCTTGGGCAGGGTACGTAGGCAACCACACTGGTGCAGCCGCTTTCGAGTCGACAGATCCTATGTTTCAGTTCGGCTCAGATTTGAGAAATCTTCACTGAGGTGGAGAATTGTAGGAAGAGAGAGGAAGTCGAAGAAGTCGACAACAAGGAGCCAAAGAAGAAGCAACCGCAGCCAAACAGCATCAGCAGCAGAAGACCGGTCGACCGCCCGGTCCACCGGTGTGCACCAACATGCACAGGCCACTTGCGGTCGACCGCCCGGTCCACCGGGATTGACCGCAGAAGGAGCCGGTCGACCGCCAGTCGACCGACTGAAAGGGCTTTAGTCTCAGTTGGGGACGGTCGACTGACACGGTCGACTGGGAACTTGGGTCGGTCGACCGCCCGGTCGACTGACAGACGGGTCTGAGCTAAATTCGGAAAGAGTTCTGAATTGGAAACGAGTCCAATTCAGAACCTGATTCTCCTAGGTTTTCCTTGGATATATAAGAGAGGCAGAGTCCTCTTCATATGTATTGCTTGCAATTTGTATTGATTATCAAATCAATAAAAGAAATCTTTCTTCCTTACCTAGAGGACGTAGGCGAAATTGGCCGAACCTCGTTAAAATCTTGTGTTTGGTTTTCTCCCATTGTTCAATTGTTCTTGCTGATTAGTAGTACTTCTATATTGTATCTGTGGCTTTATGATTCCTCTAATTTGTTGTTGTTTCTGCACACAACAATTAGCTAGTTAATTACGATGATCTTCTAATGTTTTCTTATTATCAAAAAAGCAAAACACATATTTTTAAAAATAATGAGGTAAGATGCATGCTCTGGTTTGTCTGCCCCAAAAAAAACCCTTGAAAACCTCCCCATGTTTACAGGGAAGCCAAACAAAATTTTGTCCTCGTTTATATGTGTACCCTGTGAAAAAACTTTCTCAATAACAAGAGTAAGATCTGTCTCTTACGGTTGTCTAACCTGTTAGCCGGAATTAGTTAAAGAATGAGCACAATGCTTTTTATGATCTTCAATTCGAACACCGCTTCACGGATCTCTCTTTTTCTCCCGATGTGACCCCTGCTAAGTCTCAAGTTTACTCTAAAAAAACTGCCGACGAATTCTGTCGGTGAGGATGAGTTAACTAAGGCCGTTTGTTTTGCGTAAAACTCCGTAATTCGTAAATGACTTACTACCCAGTTACAACTACGACGTTTGTTTGGACCGTAATTCGTAAAAGACTTACGTAACTCAATTAACACTCACTTGCAACCCAATTACCACTCACTTACTGTCCAGTTACAGTTAATTTGTGGTCATACAAATTTGTAATATTTTTTTATATTAATATTAAAAATTTTAATATTTAACTTTTTTTAATATTTATTTGCAGTATTAAAACTTTTAAAATCACCAAATAGTTAATTTTGTGGTCAACTTTTTCACTTACGACTTATACATTACGATAACCAAACACCGTAAAGTACAATACATTTTCTCACTTTACAATTTTATATTACCAACCAAACACCGTAAAATTTACTAACTCATTTACAATTGTAAAAGACTTTACCAATTACAACTACGAATTACGCCCAGTTACGACAACCAAACAGATAAGAGAAAAAAAAGGGCAAGAGTAAGATCTTCTACGCAAGTACACGAGAAGACCAATTACCATAATGAGAAAAATAAAAAAGATGCTTTTTCCAAGCAATTCCAGAATGAAACCAACTCAACTCCTTTTGCTGTTATAAATGCACACCAAAACAGTTGATGGGACACGGGGGGTGAGCAGAAGCGAAGAGGCCATGCCCTGCTCTCTGCCTCTTGCCCAAAGCAAAGATGCATGCATGTCTTATTATGTATCCCCATAAATAAGTAATAATTTGCACCATGCAAGCAAGCAATGTCAGATTCTTACCCCCCTTTCGTCAACATCACGCACGCATACAACAGACTTTAATTTTGCCTTGAGATGCTGCGCCAGCGCAACTTGTTAGCCTTGTCATATGATGAGATCAATTTCAGCATCCAAATCAAATCAAATGGATCTCTCTCTCTCTCTCCCTCCCTCTCTTTCCCTCTCTCTCTCTCCCCCCCCTTGGCCATATTTGCCCTAGGTTTGTAGTTTTGTGGCTCTGATTGATTTCCTCCAACTACACCACTGTTTGTTTTCGATAGAAACGTGTTACATGTAGAGTTGAATAACTATGTATGAGCTAATTATAAGTAATTCAACGGTTAAGAGTTAGTATTGTTCACGAAATATATTTGAGGCTAAAAACACGGTGAATATACAACTAGAAGCAGACAGGCATCAAACTTGTCGTGCAATGAAAATGACAACGGCTTTCTGCAAATCACGTGCGCCGATTATGACGGCTGAAAGCTGATAGACTATAATTCGTTGGAACTTATTAGTGTTCGCACAAGTTCTTGTGATAAGCTTGATATATGCTTGCAGATAATAGTTGAACGGTTTGAATAAATTTCGTATATTTAGATTTTTCCTTTAAAAAAAAGCTTCGCCCACCAATCAATCATCATTTATAGTAATTTAGTGCAAGTAATGATGCATTATTTCCATAAATATATAAGGAAAAAAAGCACAAATATACTCTCAATTATAAGTTTTTCTAATTATATTCTCTGATCTTTTCTTCCTCTGCCAATTATAATTTTTTAATATATTTTTTTATGGACGGTGTTAACAACATGAGGGGATATAATTCAAAAGCCATTTGAAAATTTTACCTGCCTTCAATATCTCAAAAAGTCGAAATGAGTTCTCTCTCAATCAAAACTTGCAATAAAAATCGACAGGTAAATCCACAGAATGGAATTACAACGTTAATGTAAGTTCTTGGGTGTGAGAGCTGAGGGGATTGAGGAGTGGGAAAAGCCTGAGTACGTCTGATGCGCTGCTTGGTGGTGGTTGTAGTTGGGGGTGGTGGCTTCCATTGCTAGGAAAGTAAGATCCATACCATTTTTAAGGTAAGTCCATGTTCCGTATGAGTCCCGTGGTACCCCCAATTGTGATTTTTTGGTTAAAATATAGGTTTTTTTTTTTTTTTTTTTTTTTTCTGTTTTTTCAACTTTTCAATGTACTTCGTAAAATGTCCCCCTGTCATGGTCCCAGTTTCTAATTATAGTATTAGACTAACAAAACAAAATTTTCTTAAAAATTTTGGCGGCACCTCCTCTAAAAACATGAATTATGCTGTGCTACAACAACAACAATATTGGTCCACAATAGCCCAAATACCACTAACATTACATTTCGACGCATTTGGCCTACTTATCAACATAAAAAGGAAATCATCATCACGTTACCTCACATTCATCAATTATGTTCCATGATGAATCACGACATTCATCCCAACAACACATAACATCAATCATGGCAGGGTCTAGTTCCCATCATCAACACTACTAAGATTACAATTCAAGTTCTTGTGTCTAATGGCCACACACAAGGCTTAGATTTTCAGTGATAACACCAAAACCACTTACATATACCAAGTTCTCATATACATACAATAAGTACTACCAAAGTAAACAAAATATAAGAAGAGACGATTGACTACAAGTAAAGTATGGGGGAGTCGATCAATCCTTTCTCTTAAGATTCAGAGTCTAAGTCGGCCTCTTACCTCTGTCCGAACCTGAAATTGTAAAAACAAAAATGAATGGAGTGAGCTTGACAGCTCAGTGAGTAAACAAATCTATGTTGCTAATTCAATTCCTTACATTAATAGGTTTTAAGTTGACATCTGCAGTGATTAGCGGATATCCTCCTTACTCTCACATACATCTAAGATTTAAGATAGATGTCTCAACTATCATGAACTTTACTTAGCTTTATCACAATTACATTTAACACAGTATAGAAAACAATTTACAGTTGTCGCCGTCTCCCCCCTCCTACCGGCTCCCGCACGGCCCCTTCCTCCGAGTAATATATATATTACATACATATACATAATATACATAATGTAGTTGTCACCGTCTTCCCCCTCCTGCCGGTTCTCGCTCGGCCCCTTCCTCCGAGTAATATATATAATACATATATATGTATAATATAGTTGTCACCGTCGTCCCCCTCCTGCCGGTTCTCGCTCGGCCCCTTCCTCCGAGTAATATATATAATACATGTAACATCCGAGTTATTAAATCCTGATTTAATATTATAATCTTTGATTAATAAGATCATATAGAGTATTCAGAAACTATGATTTGATTAAATTAGTGTGATAATGAATTTTTAGATTTTTCTCGGGAAAATGTTAAGTGACATGAAATTCACATGTGCATGTAATGCGTAAATAATTATATTTGATGAATAATGCTATAACTTAAAACATGTTTAATTGTTAAACCCGCATGCATTGATGGAATTGCACAATTATACGAAGTATATTTGTATTAATAAAGGATACTACAAATTAGCCACTAATTAAATGCAATTAATTAAGAGGTTAGTGGATGAGATGAATCATGAGAGATGGAAGGCTAAGATGGGATTAAATTGTTAGGGAGAGGATGATAGGTTGAGATTTGATTGAAATTGGTGAAGTGGAGGTGGCAATTGGAGAGGACATTGGCATGACACTTGGCTATTGCTGTTAATAATTCTTATGTATTAAAAAAAACACTCAACAGCCGTTCTTATCTCTCCATTCTCAAACGAATGGAGAAAAGGGAAACCCCAAAGTTTCTTCAAATTCCCTTGCTCAAAAAGGGAAACCTATGAAATTCTTTAAGAAAGCAAAATCAACTCTAGATCTACTCTCCCCTAACCTTCTCTCCCACTCTCTGAATCAAAGGCGCGCTTGCCCTAGGGCATGCGCGCGCGGCCACGACGGAGGCCGCACGCGACCGCGCCGGCCGCACGCGACCGCGCCGGCCGCGCGCGGCGGGCGGCGCGTGAGGCTGGGAAGGTGGCCGACGTGGAGGAGGTGCAAAAGCCCAATTTTTATTGCTTCATACATCTCCTTTCCCCATGGTAAGAAGATCAAAACCCTAACTTGTATCTCTCTTTGAGTTCTTCTAATTCTTTCCCTTTCTTTTCATGATGATGGCCGACCATAGTACCGATGGCAAGGCGGAGGCACGGCCATGTCGAAGAGAAGAAAATCTAGGTGAGGGAGATTCAATCTTGATTCAAAACTTATTTCAACTTTCTCAATTTTCAGAAAAATCCTCATGATGTCTAGTGATTAATTTCTGTCAATTAAAGGAGTCTTCAATCTACTTTTCCCCATATTTTTCTTGCAAAAATTCTGGACAAAACAATCACTTTGAGTGAAATAGCGGATGTAACGGCCCCAGTTTCTAATAAACAAGATTAGGCCTACAACAACATTTATCTCCGTTAATCTTAAGTTGAGAAAAAAATTTTGGCAGCATCATCCTTAAAATTCCTTTATTTCTCACTTACAATAATCAAGATTTCGGCTCGAAGGCCTACTTAGATCACCAATAATTTCGGCACACCCGGCCTACTTATCAATCACATATACCAATCCTTAACCACAACATATATCATGACTTGGTTCTTTCCATTGCAAACATAGTCTTTACATCAACATTTCAAGAGTTACATTCCAACAGTTTGCATTCCCATATATTGCCATCGATCCAAAATTCCAAGGCATACAAATCTAAGGGATACACAAACCCAGAACATAGTATCACATACAAGACAAAGGTCTCAACTGCTACAAGGATAAAATATACATCAAGTACAACTTAACATATTTTTCAATAAAGGCTTCCATAGGGTCTATACCTACACATATAAAATCATATAGCAAAACCAAAATGATACTACAATACATCATGCCATCCATAACTTAGCCTTTCCATTAGAGGGGTCTCTTACCTTTATCCAAACCTGAAAAGATGTAAAGAAAATCCAATGAGCTCGACAGCTCAATGAGTAAACCATATCATAGGGAATTAGTACAATAATTTCACAAGATAATCAATTTAGAAGAAGTAATATAGGATGAGTCTTATAAACGACAGATGTACAAGTTGCCTTACTTATTCCAAGTTCCATACATATATGGTCTACATGCCTACACTACCAAAGGTTGCATTTAACAATGTCAAGATACAAAGATATAATGTATGCGCATGGGTAATGTCTTCATAGGTGAGTCCACTCACATCAATTAGGCTCGTTGTATACATAAAGTGATAACTTAATTTAACACAAGCATTAACAAACATAAATGCAACTTAACAGTCAAATATGAATATCATTCAATCTGAAATGAATTTCCCCGTCTTCCACCTCCTACCGGCTCCCGCACGGCCCCTTCCTCCTTATAAATATAATATATGTATATGCATATAAGACATATAAGATTCCCCGTCTTCCCCCCTCCTACCGGCTCCCGCACGGCCCCTTCCTCCTTATGTATATATATATAGATATCAAATCCCCGTCTTCCCCCCTCCTACCGGCTCCCGCACGGCCCCTTCCTCCTTAACACAAAATACATCATGCAGTGGTAATATACAATATGCACAACAAGCAATTGAAACCAATTTACGTGTCATGTCCGAAATGGTATGCAACAATGAAAGAAAAGAGACATGTGTTTGGGATTTACCCCATATCATAAGAACATCATAATCACGCCACATTCATCCCACATGAACATATGCATTATCCCATAAATTGCCAATACTTAACACAACATTGTATTGTAGAGAGGGGTATTTTTTCCCGAGCACTTTAGTGAACAAGAAACATATGAATCAAGTTAATTGGTCGACTATTGTGGAGTGCTACTCGTGCAAGTCCTTGACTTTACATAATGCACCACCCTATTTTCTATTATGAAGGATCAAGATTAGGCTATGTCCATAATAATTTGACCATCATGATATTGACTAGGAAAACAGCGAATTAAGGTATCAAATTGGTTCACTTGGGCTTACTATTACGTTAGAACATATCTTCTACACATGTGTTTCACATCTATTTAATATAGAATCACCATCACTATGCAATACCCATTGAATCTCTTTTAACATAAGAATAATTATCAAAACAGCGAATTACATATGCTAAGTCCCCTCATTTAAGTTTACATAGTGAGCTAAACATGTATATTACATATTCAAATTATCACAACATGATATATGGACATAGTGACTAGATAATACTCCCTAGATTTCCATCTAGTATAAAGATGTCACAAAAACAGTAACCACTATCCAAGAACAGAAATCTTTGCCCTTGAGAGTCATCTACAAAATTTCTAGTTATTGTTTTTCAATTTTGGATAAAGGATTATAACCCTAAGAGTTAGGTTTACTCACTATGCTTTAATACTCTGAAACAGAGAATTAAGCTTCAGGATAATGCTGTTTGGCCGTGGAAGATCTCACCCCCAGCTCACCAGGAACCTCCTCCCCAAGGATCGGGCCTTCCCTCTCCCAAATTGCCGCGGAATCCTCTTCTTTGCCGCGGTTCCGCGGCAAAGTAGCAGAGCCCCGCGTTCTGCTGCGGCTCTGCTTGCTGTGCGCCTGTGTCACTGTCTTCCCTCTCGTGGATTTCTGCTACAGAGTTTAGAGGAGTAGGAATTCGGGCTAAAGGAGGGTATCCTAGTTTCAACTCTTAGATTTCTATGGATGAGGTGAAATGGGGGAATTTTAGGCTTAAATTTCTTCACAAAAGCAAGGAAAAATTTCCAGGAAATGGGAGAAATTTCTGCAGAATTTTGAGTGAGGAAGATGAAGAGGCAAGCTTGGTCAACTTCTTGGAATTGCAAGAACTAGGTGGTGCATCTTCATGATGCCACATGGCCAAGGACTCTCTCAAGGTGCCACATGGAAACCCCACTTCCAAGGATCATTAGCCCATATAATCCCCCCCTTAAAACACACTTACCTCTAAAAAGTTATTAGGATAAGCATGATGATTAAATAATATTAGCCCCTTTAATTTTCCCCCTAATACATACTTACCACTAAAAAGTTATTAGGATAAGATTGGTGATTAAGGGGATATGATGGATTAGGTTAACATTTTCTTTTACCATTACCTAAGTCATAATTTGCCCAAAATACATGCACATAAGCCTTCATGTTAAACATTTTTGGTCACCCAAAAAAAATCAAATAATTAAATAAACATTGAAAAGGGGAGTGGGTCTATAAATTAAGTTTAATTTGTCGACATAAAATTATGGGGGTGACTACTCTTATATATAATGCTTTAACCAAATTTCTTAATATTTAAAGTGAGGAGAAATTATATACAATAAAAATTTGGTTGTTACATTCTCCCCTCCTAAAAGAGAGCTTCGTCCCGAAGCCGGACGTACCTTGGAAAAGTTGCGGGTAGTTCTGCATCATCTCTTCCTCTGATTCCCAGGTAGCTTCCTCAATCTCTTTACTTCTCCATAAAATCTTCACTAAAGGGATTGCTTTGTTTCGCAGTTGTTTCTCCTTCCTGTCAAGGATTTGAACCGGCTCCACAGTACATGACAAGTCGTCTTGGAGCTGCAGTGGTGAGTATCTAAGAACATGGCTCGGATCTGGTACATACTTCCTCAATTGGGACACATGAAATACGTCATGTATTTTCTCAATCTCTGGTGGTAAAGCTAACCGATATGCCAGAGGTCCAATTCTTTCCAGTATTTCAAAGGGTCCAATATACCGGGGGTCTAACTTATTCCGTTTGCCACCCGTACCATCCCTTTTATTGGTGATACCTTCAAGAAAACTTTGTCGCCTTCTGCAAACTCCAAAGGTCTTCGGCGCCGATCCGCATATGACTTCTGTCTACTCTGGGCCGCCTTCATTTTCTTCCTTATCATCCGGATCTTCTCTGTTGTATCTATCACTATATCAGCTCCGAATAATGTTCGGTCTCCAATCTCTTCCCAGCAAATTGGGGATCTACACTTCCTGCCGTACAGGGCTTCGAACGGTGGCATTCCAATAGTAGATTGATAACTATTGTTATATGCAAACTCCACTAATGATAGGTATCTTTCCCAATTTCCCCCGAAATCCAACACGCATGCTCTCAGCATGTCTTCCAATATTTGTATAGTTCTTTCTGATTGTCCGTCGGTTTGCGGATGAGCAGTTGTACTTGGGTGTAGCTTGGTGCCCAGAGCTTGGGATAGACTGATCCATAGCCTTGATTGAAACCGAGGGTCGCGATCTGACACAATCGTCTCAGGGACTCCATGAATCCTGATTATCTCTCGGAGGTAAATCTGGGCTAATCTATCCATCGAATAGTTTATTCGTATGGGCAGAAAATGAGCGGACTTGGTAAGTCGATCGACTATCACCCAGATGGCATCATAACCTTGAGGGGATCTAGGGAGTCCTGTCACAAAATCCATAATAATATTACTCCACTTCCATTCAGGGATTTGTAAGGGCAAGAGGAGTCCAGGAGGCTTCTTATGTTCAGCCTTAACTTGTTGGCATATCAAACATCTCTGTACAAAATTTGCTATGTCCTTCTTCATTCCTTTCCACCAAAAGTTTGCTTGCAAATCCTGATACATCTTGGTTGTTCCAGGATGTGCGGTGTAAGGGGTGCAATGGGCTTCAGTTAGAATTCGCTCCTTGAGTTTAAAATCTGGCGGTATAACTATTCGGTTTCCCTTCCTCAGTAATTCCCTGGAAATGATAAATTCTTGGGTTTCACCTCTTTGCACCTTCTCAAAATTTTTGGCTGTCTGATCATCTTTCCTTTGAGCTTCCTTGATTTCTTCATAGAGATCGAACCCAATACTAATTTGATTTATATGGTTCCCTCCATCCCGGGGCCCTCTTATGTGAATTTCAAGTTGCATTCTTTCCATCTCCTTTATCAACTCCGATTGCTGTGTTAACAGTGCTGCCAAGGATCCCCCAGACTTCCGGCTTAGAGCATCGGCCACCATGTTGGCCTTTCCAGGGTGATAATGAATGTCCAAGTCATAGTCCTTCATCAACTCCAACCATCTTCTTTGGCGCATATTCAATTCCTTTTGGGTGAAAATATATTTCAGGCTTTTGTGATCTGTGTAAATATCACATGATACTCCATAAAGGTAATGCCGCCAAATTTTCAAGGCAAAAATGACTGCAGCCAACTCAAGATCATGGGTAGGGTAATTTTTCTCATGGTTCCTTAGTTGTCTAGAAGCATATGCAATTACTCTCCCATTTTGCATCAATACACACCCCAGGCCTGACTTTGATGCATCACTGAAAACAACATACCCTTCGTTTCCAATGGGCATGGCTAAGATTGGAGCTGATGTTAACTTATCTTTTAGTTCTTGAAAGCTTTTCTGCTGATCATCTCCCCAATGGAATTTGAGGCCTTTCTACGTTAACTGGGATAAGGGTGCAGCTATCTTAGAAAATCCTTCTACAAATCTCCGGTAATACCCAGCCAATCCTAGGAAGCTTCGCACCTCAGTGACATTGGTAGGCTGAGGCCATCCCTTTATCGCCTCGATCTTTGCGGGGTCCACTGATATTCCTTCATCATTTATGATGTGACCCAAGAACCCAACTTCATTCAGCCAGAACTCACACTTCTTAAGCTTTGCATAAAGTTGCTTCTCCCTCAATAACTGTAATACTATCCTCAAGTGTCTTTCATGATCCTCTTTGCTCTTCGAATAGATCAGTATATCATCAATGAACACCACTACGAACTGATCTAGATATGGCTGGAAAATTCTATTCATCAAATCCATAAATGTTGCTGGAGCATTGGTCAAGCCAAATGGCATTACTAAAAATTCATAATGGCCATATCTGGTCCGAAAGGCAGTCTTAGAAACATCTTCCGGTTTGATCTTTAATTGATGATATCCAGACCTTAGATCTATCTTAGAAAATATGCTGGCACCCTGAAGTTGGTCAAATAGGTCATCAATCCTTGGCAATGGATATCGATTCTTGATTGTGACCTTGTTCAGCTCTCGATAATCTATACACAGCCTCATGCTCCCATCCTTCTTCTTAACAAATAATACCGGAGCACCCCAAGGTGATACACTTGGCCGAATAAAACCGAGGCTTAGCAACTCTTGCAATTGGTCCTTCAATTCATTCATTTCTGCGGGTGCCATCCTATAAGGTGCCCTGGATATGGGACTTGTCCCAGGTAGAAGGTTGATGGAAAATTCTACTTCTCTATCTGGGGGTAAGCCGGGTAGATCCTCCGGAAAAACATCAGGATAGTCTCTTGCAACTTCTATGTTTTCAATCTTAATCTTCATGTCTTCTTCACCAATAAGGGTTGCCAAAAATCCTTGACACCCTTGCCTCAACAACTTAGTGGCCTTTAAGGCAGAAATAACTGGAGTGCTGATTTATTTTTCATCCCTTCATAAACTCTTTCGGGAGTCCCTTCCAACTTAAAAATTATCTTCTTCTGATAACAATCTACATGAACCCGGTATGTGGACAACCAATCCATTCCTAGGATGATGTCAAACTCCATTTCTCCTAGCTTAATCAGATCTGCCTGTGTATTCATCTCACCTATGATGATTTTACATCCCCTATAACACTCGCTAGTGGTCACTCTGGCGCCTACAGGGGTTGACACCACTAGTTGATAGTTCAAGGGTTCGGATTCCATGTTAATTGTTGCAGCAAAAGATGAAGAAATAAAAGAGTGTGTAGCACCGGGATCAAACAATACTCGAGCAACATTTTCGGATACATAGACGGTACCTTCCACTACGGCATTGGATGCTCGAGCCTCCTGCTGAGTGATTGCATTCATCCTCCCCTGAACTCTTGGTTGCTGTACAGATGCTTGTGTCATGGCCGAGCGAGTTCTGTTGAAAGGTTGTCGATAGGCGGTAGCTGGTCCTCCTGTTGTGGGGGCGATTCCCATGGTTGGTCTTCCCGTCCCTCTGCTAACTCCTGGGTTTCCATGTAAGTTCGGCCAGTCCCTCCTCATGTGACCCATTCTTCCGCAGAAAAAACATTGCTTACCGGTGGCGCAACTACCAGTGTGACTTTGGTTGCACCTTGGACACCGCTGGTTTCCTGCAAAGTTGGAGCGTTGGGAGGACATTGGTGATGCTGAATGGGGTAATCCCCTATGCTTGGGCCATGTGTTCATCTTGCTTCCCTGGGTGGACATGATGGAAGATCCCGTGCCTCTGTCGGGCCTCAAAGACTGAGTTCCAAAACTCGGTGCATTATTATACCGGGGGCGCTTCATATAGGGCAGTTCCCTGGTCCTCATCTCTTGATTCTCCTGCATATCCCTTTCAATTTCCATTGCCTTCTCTACAGCTTGACTGTAAACTTGCAGTTGGAAAGGGATCAGCTTACTCCTGATCTCCGGCCTCAAGCCTCTAACGAACCTCTTCGTTCTATCTTCCTCCTCGGACACCAACTTCTCGGCATACCTGGACAGCTGAGTGAATTTAGCTTCATAGTGACTCACGGTCCATTGTTCCTGCTTCAGCTCTTGGAACTCCATCGCAAGTCGGTCTTTCACTACTCCAGGGATGTACTTTTCATTGAACTTAGCAACTAAGAAGTTCCAAGAGATCTCCCTTCCCAGGTTCTTAGCTCCTCCTTTTACCATCTCCCACCAGCGCTCGGCCTCTCCTTGGAACATGAAAGAAGCGAAAGATACTCGCTGGGTCTCATTACATTCCATTACATCCAGTATCTTTTCAATTTGTCGGAGCCATTCTTCAGCTTGGATAGGGTCAACTCCTCCTCTGAAAGCTGGTGGGTTGAGCTTTTGAAATTGTTCAAGAGCTCTACGGGGGTTGTTTACGCTTGCCAACTGCAACAGCCAATCCGGGATTCTGTCCGGCCCTCCCCGATTAGCATTAGACTGCCCACTCAGAATTTCTTGACTTGCCGGGGGATGGACGCTCCCAATTGCGCTGTGCAATGGGACGTTGCCCTCCGAGTTGGCATCGGATGGAGGAAAATTCAAATCCATCTAATACCTAGAAGAATAGTTGCACATAATCAATGGTAACTCAATGATAACTAGTACTAGTAGAATAGTTCACAAACAAAATACTGATTTCATTTATGCATAAAGCGTTTTCATAGCAACATATACATTAGCATGGCTGCATTCATTCAAACATACCAATGCAGTCAAAAAGGGATACCGGTTCATACATGTAACTATTGACGACCACTTTCTTTACAAAAAAAAAATATATACTCATGTGAATCGACATTCCTTTACTTCAAAAACAAAAACGACAAAAACAAAAATGCCACCCAACTAAACTCCTATCAAGGGGTGATGTTAGATCCCGAGGAGCTCTCCTCCCGATCTTCCCTCACAGGTTCCTCTTCTGGATCCTCTTCTTCTATTGGTTCTTCTTCTACTGGTTCTTCTTCTACTTCCTCCAATACAGTATCCAAATCACATCCCCAATTTTCGTTATCATCGTACAGGTCCATATCTTCCACCCAGCAAGAATTCCACCAAATACCCCCAACGAAAATCCTTCCGTCAGGGTTCATCTCCTCATTGGGTAGGACTCCCAAGTCCTCAGTTACTGGTGCGTCTCTAATGACACTTTCTGCCTCATTAATGTCATCTGTCTCATCTTGCCCCATGTGAATCCCTGCATCTAAATCATCTGGGGAACCTTGAAGAATGACATTTGGATCGGTCTCGTCAGATTCAAACTCCCAGTCCATTGGGTCCGCTATCCAGCTCAAACTTTCCGACTCCGGACCGTCAGACGATGATCCAGACATCTCAGAATCTCCCATCTGTAGAAGTAAGTCATTTATATTAGCCGATGTGCCTTCCAATTCTCCCCAAAGCAATAATTTGCATGAATATAAAATCAAGATATGATAGTAAATCACCACTTATATAACCATGCCGATCTTTCATAAATTTCTCTTATGCATAACTGTCCTACTAATAGGTTTTGACCCCGACTTATGTGATATTTTGATTGTTCTCCCTTTCCGATGTCCCATAACACTGGAATTTCTTACAGAAGGGCCCGCACCCCTTGCAAGATCCATTTGAACTAAGGTATGCGGGTACCCACATTCAAATGTGGAGAACAGTTAAATATCCTACATTTCAGGGCCAAATACTCTAAAACTATACCACCATCCTCATATCCCACCTCTAACTTACTCTAGTACACCTATACATGACTCCATAGTCAGTCGTACATACCACATCTATCTAGGCTAACCTTGCCTAACCCATGCTCTGATACCAATTGTAACGGCCCCAGTTTCTAATAAACAAGATTAGGCCTACAACAACATTTATCTCCGTTAACCTTAAGTTGAGAAAAAAATTTTGGCAGCATCATCCTTAAAATTCCTTTATTTCTCACTTACAATAATCAAGATTTCGGCTCGAAGGCCTACTTAGATCACCAATAATTTCGGCACACCCGGCCTACTTATCAATCACATATACCAATCCTTAACCACAACATATATCATGACTTGGTTCTTTCCATTGCAAACATAGTCTTTACATCAACATTTCAAGAGTTACATTCCAACAGTTTGCATTCCCATATATTGCCATCGATCCAAAATTCCAAGGCATACAAATCTAAGGGATACACAAACCCAGAACATAGTATCACATACAAGACAAAGGTCTCAACTGCTACAAGGATAAAATATACATCAAGTACAACTTAACATATTTTTCAATAAAGGCTTCCATAGGGTCTATACCTACACATATAAAATCATATAGCAAAACCAAAATGATACTACAATACATCATGCCATCCATAACTTAGCCTTTCCATTAGAGGGGTCTCTTACCTTTATCCAAACCTGAAAAGATGTAAAGAAAATCCAATGAGCTCGACAGCTCAATGAGTAAACCATATCATAGGGAATTAGTACAATGATTTCACAAGATAATCAATTTAGAAGAAGTAATATAGGATGAGTCTTATAAACGACAGATGTACAAGTTGCCTTACTTATTCCAAGTTCCATACATATATGGTCTACATGCCTACACTACCAAAGGTTGCATTTAACAATGTCAAGATACAAAGATATAATGTATGCGCATGGGTAATGTCTTCATAGGTGAGTCCACTCACATCAATTAGGCTCGTTGTATACATAAAGTGATAACTTAATTTAACACAAGCATTAACAAACATAAATGCAACTTAACAGTCAAATATGAATATCATTCAATCTGAAATGAATTTCCCCGTCTTCCACCTCCTACCGGCTCCCGCACGGCCCCTTCCTCCTTATAAATATAATATATGTATAATGCATATAAGACATATAAGATTCCCCGTCTTCCCCCCTCCTACCGGCTCCCGCACGGCCCCTTCCTCCTTATGTATATATATATAGATATCAAATCCCCATCTTCCCCCCTCCTACCGGCTCCCGCACGGCCCCTTCCTCCTTAACACAAAATACATCATGCAATGGTAATATACTGTAACGCCCCGATCCCACGGATACGGAGACGTCACTGCGACGTATATACGTAGGTCAAAAGGTACCCCCACGTATATACGCTAAGCATAAAAGTACAACAAAGATCAGAGTATACGACAAAGCGTGGTATATTCATATGCCAACTCAAAAAGTATAGATACAAAGTTATACAGGATATGATAACCATTACACTATACAAGTGTATTGTTCTCACAACCAAGTCCAAAAAGTAAAGTCTACAACATGTACACAAAATGCTCACTAGGTGGAGGAAGATCCCGTGAGTCAAAAGTGAGGAGTCTGGCACGAGGGGTCTGGGACTAATCAGCCTGCTCACTAAGATAGACTTGATCCTCTGTGGATGGCTCCACTTCGATCCAAGCCTCTGAATCTGAACATACAAATCCAAGGGAGTCAGGACCTCCCAACAATGAACAGGCTACAGCCAAATGGCTAAGAAACATGAATAAGGAAAGCTGGAACAGTATAATGAATATCGGATAACAAGTAATGAAAGCAATACAAGATAATGATGAAATGGCAATGATTCACAATTAACGACTATTATTATTATTACTTGTCTTACTGTGATATCTAGCTATGTGACCCAGCGTCCCAGCGCACATAGATCCATATCCTAGTAATACAAGGTTGTTATTAGAAACAGCGGGGTATCAACAAACTATGTTTACAGTGGGTCCCGTGCATGCCCGGGACCACGGTCCAGGGTGTTCCGTTGCTTGATGACGGAACCAGCCGCAAGGCCTATCAGGAGGGACTTATGTATGCCCTTTGTCATGACAGTATTCAGGAATAGGGAGCAAGCACTCCCCTCGGTCCCCTGGAGGCCCTCAGGTTAGACCGGAATATGATTGTACAATATACCTAATGCCACTGTAAACACGAACACATATCGATATCCGCATGTTTCCCCCGACCCATATGTAAGTTGGTCCATTTTATACAAAAGTCGAGTGTATCATGCTTGGTTTAAGAGATAGCATGATGAGGGGTGATATTCACTATTTAACAAGTTATGAAATGAGAAAATACAATAGCATGTCATGAAGTAACAAGTAGTGAGATCTGTCCAGTAACATATCCTGTAATACCAGTTATGAAGCATGAACAAGAATAATATGTCACACATGTATCAATGATAAGATCCAATTTCAGGAAAGAAATCAACTAAGTCAAACAGTCAGAATTAGTCGACTAGATGGAAGGGTTAGTCGACTAATAGGGGTCTTAAGTCGACTAATAGTCTGGATGAGTCGACTAAAACTGGGTTCCAGAGAGTTGGAATTTTGTTTCAGGAAAAGTTAGTCGACTATGGTGAAATGTGTAGTCGACTAACAGATACCTAAGTCGACTAATAGTGGGGCTAAGTCGACTAAAACTGTGATACAGAGAGTTGGGATTTACTTCAGGAAAAAGTAGTCGACTAGGTAAAAATAGTAGTCGACTAGTGGTCTCAAGTTGACTAATATCTAGGCTAAGTCGACTGGAGCCGAGAGTTGGTGTTTCTGATTCAGAAAAAGGTTAGTCGACTAGGGTCAAGAGAATAGTCGACTAGGGGTCTCTAGTCGACTGGAAATCTGGTCTAGTCGACTAAAACTGTGAAATCAGAAAAGGTTAAGTTTCAACTAAGGTGGGTTAGTCGACTAGTCCCTAGGTCAAGTCGACTAATCGTGGGAAAAACAGTGACAGAACAGATTTTCTGGAGGTTGTGTTTGATGGTTTAAAAATGTGATTTTGATGTCATATGTGTACAAGATATGAAGGCACAATTACAATAGGAATTTATCAAGTCTTGGTGAGTAAAAATACTCACAAGGAATGGTTATGTGAAGCTTATACGAGTTCCGAAAGGTCGTAGTCGACGATATCACCAACTTGATCTTTGGCGATATACGATACGATCCCAAATCCAAGAGTTGTGGTTGCTTGAGAAGGAGATGAAGACCTTGGTGTTGTTTTGGAAGTAGGTGGTTGAGTTTGAGATGGAGGAGGAAATGTGAAGGTTAATTTCTTGGTGAAGTGAAGAAAAGAGAAAAGAATTGTAAAGGAAAAGATTATATAGGATTTGGATTTGTAGAGGAGATGTAATTAAGGAATTTGAGAGGGGGTTTTGTGTAAAAAAGGGGAGGATGAGGTGTCTCCCTTGGCCAATCATGGCCGGCCAAAGAAGAGAGAGAGAGAGAAGGGCATTAATGGTAGAAGAGTGTGGAGTCTTGTGGAGTTTGTTGGAAAATTGGAAAAATTGAAATTTTTGGAAATTGGAAATCTTGTGGTTTGTGAAGGAAGAAAAGGAAAATAAGAGAAAGGAAAAAGGAAAAGAATTTATAAAATGAAGATATTTTCTTGGTCTCCAAAAATGAAAATATCGGGAACACAGATTCCTGGGTTTAAGTCTAAGATGCTGAAAACATTTCGGAAAATACCGAAATCGTCCGAAATTCAAGTATCTCGGAACGACTCGTAAATTTTACCAAAAATCAATAATAATGTATGAAGACTTATAGTGAAACCCATTTGAAGAAATACTTTATAGTTTTAAAGCTAAAAATCTCGGAATCAGTTATCTACCGACTCCGTTGGAATTTTCATAAATTCATAAAATTCTCAGAAAAAGTATTTAGATAGAAAACAGGATTCTAAGAAATAAAGCCTAAAGGATTTTCTAGAAATTCCCAACTGTTTGGAAAATAAAAATTCGGGAATCGATCAGTGACATTGGTCGACACCGGTTTTGAAGAAATTCATTTTAATTCAGGAAAAATCCAGAAAATCATATAAAATCTAATATATTAGAAAATGATATTTGAAATTGAAATCGGTCAAATACGGAAAGTAAATCGAAAAATACGATCGAAAAGCTGAATACGCAACTAAGTACGTATTCCGGAAACGGGGTATTACAATCCATCCACCTTACAAAAATTTCGTCCTCGAAATTTCGTAAAGTGAAAGGTAACAAGTAGAGATGGATAAGATGGAAGATAACAGTAGAGAAGAATAGAAGGAAAGAGTCTTACCAATCAAGATGTGAAGAGTTGAGGGTAACGCTCACGGATAACGTCCTCTCATTCCCACGTGGCCTCTCCTGGCGCATGTCTGTTCCAAGACACCAACACTAATGGTATAGCCTTGTTCTTCAGTGTCTTGACACTCTTATCCAAAATGGCCATCGGCTGCTCTTGATATGATAAGTCCGGCTGTAGTTCCAGTTCGGAATGATCCAGAATATGACTATCATCCTTGACATACTTCCTCAACTGAGACACGTGGAAAACATTGTGCACTCCGTCCAAAGATGGCGGTAATGCCAATCTGTAAGACACATCTCCCACTCGGTCCAAAATCTCGAATGGGCCGATATATCTCGGACTAAGCTTTCCACGAATACCGAACCGGATTACACCTTTGGTAGGTGATATCCTCAAAAACACATGATCTCCAACTCCGAATTCCAATGGCCTTCTCTGTGAATCTGCCCAACTCTTCTGCCTACTCTGAGCTGCCCTGAGATGATCTCTGATGATCCTAACTTTCTCTGTTGTCTGAATCAGGATCTCTGGTCCCAATAGTCTTCTCTCACCGACTTCATCCCAACAAATTGGTGATCTACATTTCCTTCCATACAGTGCCTCAAATGGTGCCATCTTGATACTTGCCTGATAGCTGTTATTATAAGAAAACTCAGCCAAGTGAAGATGATCTTCCCATGATCCCTTAAACTCAATCATGCAGGCTCTTAGCATATCTTCAAGGATTTGGATAGTCCTTTCAGATTGTCCGTCTGTCTGAGGATGATATGATGTACTGAATTTCAGACGAGTTCCCAGACTCTCTTGGAGACTTTCCCAGAAATGAGATCTGAATCTGGTGTCTCTATCTGATACAATACTAACAGGAACTCCATGTAGACGAACTATCTCCTTCATGTATTTGTCTGCCAAAACCTCTGTTGTCTGACCCACCCTGAATGGTATGAAGTGAGCTGACTTGGTGAGGCGATCAATGATTACCCACACAGCATTATTACCTTTGGGACTACGAGGTAATGCCGTGACAAAATCCATGGTGATGTGCTCCCACTTCCATTCGGGTATCGGTAAAGGTTGTAGAAGTCTGGCTGATCTCTGATGCTCTATCTTTATCTGCTGGCACACCAAGCACTTGGCTATAAACTGAGCTATCTCCCTTTTCATAGCATTCCACCAAAACTGCTTCTTGATGTCCTGATACATCTTGTTTCCCCCCGGGTGTATGGAATATGCTGAACTGTGTGCTTCCTCTAAAATCTTCTGTCTGACTTCTCCTTGGGGAACACAAAGTCTGCTACCAAAATATAGAGCACCATCTGGATGAATACAGATATCAGTCCTCAATCCAGCCTCTACCTGATCTCGGAATTTCTGTAATCTGGGATCTCCCTTTTGAGCTTCTTTGATCTCATCTATCAATGTTGGCTGAATCTGTAAAGTCATGAACTGTCCTGCCTTGTCAGTTCCTCGAACTAACATCAAGTCCAATCTGATGAAGTCTTGAATCAACTCCTTCTGTTGAGTGATTAGGACTAGCATTCTATTCTCTGGCATCCTGCTCAGTGCATCTGGAACTGTATTGACCTTGCCAGGATGATATTGCAAGTCAATATCATAGTCCGCCATAAGCTCCAGCCACCGTCTTTGCCTCATGTTCAACTCTTTCTGTGAGAAGATGTACTTGAGGCTCTTGTGATCCGTGTATATCAACACTTTGTCTCCAAGAAGATAATGCCTCCAGATCTTCAAAGCAAATATCACAGCTGCTAGCTCCAAGTCATGAGTTGGGTAATTCCGCTCATGAGTCTTCAGTTGCCTAGATGCATAAGCTATAACATGATCATGTTGCATTAGTACACATCCCAGGCCCTTTCCTGATGCATCACTGAATATGACCATCCCTCCTCTCCCTGAGGGAGTCTTCAAGATTGGAGCTGAAATGAGCCTCTGCTTCAATTGCTCAAATGCTGCGGTACACTCCTCTGTCCAAATGTACCTTTCCCCTTTCCTGGTGAGCTGGGTTAACGGAGCTGCAATCCTAGAGAAATCTTGGACAAAGCGTCTGTAATATCCAGCTAGCCCAAGAAAACTCTTAATCTCAGTCACCGTCCTTGGAATTGGCCAATCTTTCACCGCCTGGACTTTGCTGGGGTCAACTGAAATTCCTTCTGCTGAAACCATGTGTCCAAGGAAGGCTATACTGTCCAACCAGAAATCACACTTGCTCCTCTTAGCATGAAGCTGCTCCTGCTGGAGAGTTTGCAACACAATCCTCAAGTGTTCTGCATGCTCCCTGTTGTTCTTTGAATAGATCAGGATGTCATCTATAAAAACAACAACAAACTGATCCAGATAGGGCGAGAACACTCGGTTCATCAAATCCATGAAAACTGCAGGGGCATTAGTGACTCCGAAAGGCATAACTAGAAACTCATAATGGCCATAACGGGTCCTGAATGCCGTCTTCAGAATATCTTCTTTCTTTACCCTCAGCTGATGGTAACCCGACTGTAAATCCAATTTAGAGAATACTCGGGCTCCATGAAGCTGATCAAACAAATCATCAATCCTGGGTAAGGGATACTTGTTCTTGATGGTAACTTTGTTCAATTCTCTATAATCAATACAAAGCCTTTTACCACCATCCTTCTTGTTCGCCAACAGTACTGGAGCTCCCCATGGTGAAGTACTTGGCCGAATCAATCCCTTGTCTGAGTATTCCTGCAGTTGCTTCTTCAGAATCTCTAACTCTGTCGGTGCCATCCTGTACGGAGCCTTGGATATAGGAGCTGCTCCAGGAATAGTCTCAATAGAGAACTCAATCACCCTTTTCGGTGGAAGTCCTGAGATCTCAGCAAACACTCCTGGGAATTCATCCCACACCGGTACTCCCTTCTGAACCTCCGAAGTAGTCATCTGAGTCTTTCCCTTGGTAGACTTCACCTCTCCACTAAATTGGAATTCCGGCTGAAGAGGGATCCTGAAATTAATCTTCCTCTCCCTACAGTCAATCACTGCATAGTACTGACTGAGCCAGGTCATGCCTAAGATTACGTCGTACCCTCTGGTGTCTAGTACGAGCATATCTATGGACAAGATCTTATCACAAAGTTCTACTGGACAATCAGTACAAACTCTAGAGGATATGACTACCCCATTCCCTGTACTAATCTCCCATTTGTGGTCTAATGATCTAACAGGTATAGAATGCAATGCCACAAAATGATCTGAGATATAACAGTGGGATGCGCCTGAATCGAATAGAGCGAGAACAGGTCTTGAATGAACTCTGATGTTACCTGTTATCACTTCCTCTGAAGCCTCAGCCTCTTCTGCTGTCAGATTGTAAGCCTGACCTCTACCACGCCCTGCTGCAGTCCTGGCTCCTCTCTGGACTGGGCGAACAACATGCTGTGGAGGAAGGGGAAGAGCTCTCCTCATCACTGGTCCTTGGTTCCTCTGTCCAAGTGGCCCTGGAAGTACCCTCTGACCATTTGGTCCTTGAAGTGTTGGCACAGCTTGACCGGCTACCCCCATTCTCCTGTGTGGACATGCTTCTATGGAATGATCTCGGGATCCACACACCAAACATAGTCCATTTGCCCTACGGCAATTTTGCTGAGAATGTCCTGGTTTCTGGCAAAAGTTGCAGATAGGACCTGGTTGAGCCATCTGGTAAGGTGCTGGTCTGAATGGTTGTCTCATCTGGACCTTCGCTGCTCTGTATGGGCCTCCTCTTTCCATTGGTGGAAACGGCCTCTTCATGGCCTGATTCCTCATCTGATTCACTTTCTTCTTCTCAAGCCCACGCTCTACCTCTCGAGCTATGGTGAGAACTTCTGAATAGGTCTTCAGTTACTGGGCATTAAGAAAACCTGTATATCCATCTGTAATCCCTGCTGGAATCTGCTTGCCCGCTTCTCCTCATCCGTCACCATATACGGAGCAAAGCGGCTAAGTCTGAGAAACTCCGCGGCATACTCATCCACGGATTTGTTCCATTGCTGCAGTCTGATGAACTGCTCTTCCATGTCTTTCTGAGCAGTGGCAGGGAAGAATCTACTGTAAAAACTTTTGGAGAACGTGTCCCAGGTGACAGGCTTGTCCAATCTGGCCTCCTCAGCTAGCCACCAAGTTCTAGCTATGTCTTTCAGCTGAATCTTGGCGACCTCCACTTGGTTCTCCTTTGGTACTCTGGCTGCATTCAGCAAATCGGTGGTGTCCGTCAGCCATTGCTCAGCATCCAGGGGTTTCTCTTCACCCGTGAATATGGCTGGTTGTAGCCTCCTGAAATCTGAAATATTCCCCGGCCTCTGTTCCTTTGGAGTTGTCACCTCTTGCCGGAGAAGTTCCGTCTGTTGCTGCTGGTTCTCCATCATCGTCTGAATGACCCGTAGAATATCCACATTCTCTCCCGTGGGTCCATTCGATGATTGCCCGGAGTGGTTACGTCCCGTCCTTCTCTCCATACCGAGTTGGGAAAAGATAACTGGAATTTGGAAACAAATGGAAGGAGTTTAGGACACAAGGGAAGGAATCAAGAAGGAATCAAGAAGGACTCAATAACTTTGTACATTATAGTTGGCATTAGCAAATTTCAGTAATTTGCTGCTTGATTGTACTTTAGGTTTGAGAGCCTAAGCTCTGATACCAACCTGTAACGCCCCGATCCCACGGATACGGAGACGTCACTGCGACGTATATACGTAGGTCAAAAGGTACCCCCACGTATATACGCTAAGCATAAAAGTACAACAAAGATCAGAGTATACGACAAAGCGTGGTATATTCATATGCCAACTCAAAAAGTATAGATACAAAGTTATACAGGATATGATAACCATTACACTATACAAGTGTATTGTTCTCACAACCAAGTCCAAAAAGTAAAGTCTACAACATGTACACAAAATGCTCACTAGGTGGAGGAAGATCCCGTGAGTCAAAAGTGAGGAGTCTGGCACGAGGGGTCTGGGACTAATCAGCCTGCTCACTAAGATAGACTTGATCCTCTGTGGATGGCTCCACTTCGATCCAAGCCTCTGAATCTGAACATACAAATCCAAGGGAGTCAGGACCTCCCAACAATGAACAGGCTACAGCCAAATGGCTAAGAAACATGAATAAGGAAAGCTGGAACAGTATAATGAATATCGGATAACAAGTAATGAAAGCAATACAAGATAATGATGAAATGGCAATGATTCACAATTAACGACTATTATTATTATTACTTGTCTTACTGTGATATCTAGCTATGTGACCCAGCGTCCCAGCGCACATAGATCCATATCCTAGTAATACAAGGTTGTTATTAGAAACAGCGGGGGTATCAACGAACTATGTTTACAGTGGGTCCCGTGCATGCCCGGGACCACGGTCCAGGGTGTTCCGTTGCTTGATGACGGAACCAGCCGCAAGGCCTATCAGGAGGGACTTATGTATGCCCTTTGTCATGACAGTATTCAGGAATAGGGAGCAAGCACTCCCCTCGGTCCCCTGGAGGCCCTCAGGTTAGACCGGAATATGATTGTACAATATACCTAATGCCACTGTAAACACGAACACATATCGATATCCGCATGTTTCCCCCGACCCATATGTAAGTTGGTCCATTTTATACAAAAGTCGAGTGTATCATGCTTGGTTTAAGAGATAGCATGATGAGGGGTGATATTCACTATTTAACAAGTTATGAAATGAGAAAATACAATAGCATGTCATGAAGTAACAAGTAGTGAGATCTGTCCAGTAACATATCCTGTAATACCAGTTATGAAGCATGAACAAGAATAATATGTCACACATGTATCAATGATAAGATCCAATTTCAGGAAAGAAATCAACTAAGTCAAACAGTCAGAATTAGTCGACTAGATGGAAGGGTAGTCGACTAATGGGGGTCTTAAGTCGACTAATAGTCTGGATGAGTCGACTAAAACTGGGTTCCAGAGAGTTGGAATTTTGTTTCAGGAAAAGTTAGTCGACTATGGTGAAATGTGTAGTCGACTAACAGATACCTAAGTCGACTAATAGTGGGGCTAAGTCGACTAAAACTGTGATACAGAAGTTGGGATTTACTTCAGGAAAAAGTAGTCGACTAGGTAAAAATATTAGTCGACTTGAGACCACTAGGCATACATAATATACTAGAACATGAGTTCTACACACGCATATCATATCGATGTAATGTAGAGACATAACAAGCATATAATACCCTTTGCATTTCAATTAACCTAAATTTAATCACCAAACAGCGAATAAGATGCTAAACCCTCTCATTTAAGCATGATTATTAAGCTAGAGCATGTACATTACCCATGTATCTCATCACAACCAAACATAGAAACACCACAACTAGGTGATACTCATAGACTTCATTTAGTTGAGGATAACCACAAATAAAACAGCAATATATCAAAAATTAGCACACTTAGGAGTTACCTACACAACATTAAATTCTGATTTTTAAATCTTGATAGAAAAACATAACCCTAATAGTTAGGTTTACTCACTATGCTTTATAACTCTGAAACAGAGAATTAGACTTCAGGAGAATTCTGTTTGGCCGTGTAAAATCTCTCCCCCAGTTCACCAGGAAACTTCTCCCCGAAGATCGGGCCTTCCCTCCACTGAAATGCCGCAAAAACCCTCCCTTTGCCGCAGATTTGCGGCAAAGTAGCAGCGCCCCGCGTGCTGCTGCTGCTCTGCTTGCTACGCGCGCGTTTTTCTTCCCCCCTTCTCGTGAAATCTTGATTCAGAGCTGAGAGAGGCTAGGATTTAGGGCTAGAGAGGGTATCCTAGTTTCTTTCCTTCAAACTAGAGAGGAGATGAAATGGAGGATTTAGGGTTTCAAGTTCTTCACAAATGAGAGGGAAAATTGCAGAATTTGGGAGAGGAAGAGGAAGAGGCAAGCTTGGTAGTCAACCCTTGGGATTGCAAGTAACTAGGTGGGGGTTCTCTCATGTTGCCACTTGGCCAAGACCCCCTCTCAAGATGCCACATGGAAACCCCAATCTCAAAGAGATCTTAGCCCTTTAATCTTCCCCTTGCATGCATACCTACCACTAAAAAGATATTAGGGTAAGCTTAGTTGATTAAGGGGATGTGAAGGATTAGTTTGAAATTATCTTTTACCATTGCTTAAGTCATAAATTTGCCCAAAATACATGCACATAAGCCTTCATGCCATACATTTTTAGTCACCACAATCAAATAGTTAATAAAAACTTTTAGAAAGGGGAGTGGGTCAACTAATTAAGTTCAAGTTGTTGATATTGAAATATGGGAGGGTGACTACTTCTAGATAATGCCTTAAACAAAAATTCTTAATAATTAAGATGAGGAGAAATTAGATAAAATAAAATTTTGGTTGTTACATTTCTCCCCTCCTAAAAGAGAGCTTCGTCCCCGAAGCCTGACGTACCTTGGAAAGTTGTGGGTAGTTCTGCATCATCTCTTCCTCTGATTCCCAAGTAGCTTCTTCAATCTCTTTACTTCTCCATAAAATCTTCACTAAAGGGATTGCTTTGTTTCGCAGTTGCTTCTCTTTTCTATCTAGGATTTGAACCGGCTCCACAGTATATGACAAGTCTTCTTGGAGCTGCAGTGGTGAGTATTTAAGAACATGGCTCGGATCTGGCACATACTTCCTCAATTGGGACACATGAAATACGTCATGTATTTTCTCAATCTCTGGTGGTAAGGTTAACCGATACGCCAGAGGTCCAATTCTTTCCAGTATTTCAAAGGGTCCAATATACCGGGGGTCTAACTTATTCCGTTTGCCACCCCGTACCATTCCTTTTATTGGTGATACCTTCAAGAAAACTTTGTCGCCTTCTGCAAACTCCAAAGGTCTTCGGCGCCGATCCGCATATGTCTTCTGTCTACTCTGGGCCGCTTTCATTCTCTTCCTTATCATCCGGATCTTCTCTGTTGTATCTACCACTATATCGGCTCCGAATAATGTTCGGTCTCCAATTTCTTCCCAACAAATCGGAGATCTACACTTCCTGCCGTACAAGGCTTCGAATGGAGGCATTTCAATAGTAGATTGATAACTATTGTTATATGCAAACTCCACTAATTATAGGTATCTCTCCCAATTTCCCCTGAAATCCAACACGCATGCTCTCAGCATATCTTCCAATATTTGTATAGTTCTTCTGATTGTCCGTCGGTTTGCGGATGAGCAGCTGTACTTGGTGTAGCTTGGTGCCCAGAGCTTGGGATAGACTGATCCATAGCCTTGACTGAAAACGAGGGTCACGATCTGACACAATCGTCTCAGGAACTCCATGAATCCTGATTATCTCTCGGAGGTAGATCTGGGCTAATCTATCCATCGAATAGTTTATTCGGATGGGCAGGAAGTGAGCGGACTTAGTAAGTCGATCGACTATCACCCATATGGCATCATATCCTTGAGGGGATCTAGGGAGTCCTGTCACAAAATCCATAGTAATGTTGCTCCACTTCCATCTCCCTTAACAACTCCGATTGCTGTGTTAACAATACTGCTAAGGATCCTCCAGACTTCCGGCTCAAAGCATCAGCCACCACATTGGCCTTTCCAGGGTGATAATGAATGTCCAAGTCATAGTCCTTCATCAACTCCAACCATCTTCTTTGGCGCATATTCAATTCCTTTTGGGTGAAAATATATTTCAGACTTTTATGATCTGTATATATATCACATGATACACCATAAAGGTAGTGCCGCCAAATTTTTAAGGCAAAAATGACTGCAGCTAACTCAAGATCATGGGTTGGGTAATTTTTCTCATGGTTCCTTAGTTGTCTAGAAGCATATGCAATAACTCTCCCATGCTGCATCAATACACACCCCAGGCCTGACTTTGACGCATCACTGAAAACAACATAATCTTTGTTTCCAATGGGCATGGCTAAGATTGGAGCCGATGTTAGCTTATCTTTTAGTTCTTGAAAGCTTTTCTCCTGATCATCTCCCCAAGGAGTGATGTTGGATCCCGAGGAGCTCTCCTCCTGGTCTTCCCTCACAGGTTCCTCTTCTGGATCCTCTTCTTCTATTGGCTCTTCTTCTACCGGTTCTTCTTCTTCTGGTCCTTCTTCCATTGGTTCTTCTTCCTCTTCCTCCAGTACAGTATCAAAATCACATCCCCAATTTTCATTATCATCGTACAGGTCCATATCTTCCACCCAGCAAGAATTCCACCAAATACCCCCAACGAAAATCCTCCCGTCAGGGTTCATCTCTTCATTAGGTAGGACTCCCAAGTCCTCAGTTACTGGTGCGTCTCTAATGGCACTTTCTGCCTCATTTATGTCATCCGCCTCATCTTGCCCCATGTGAATCCCTGCATCTAAATCATCTGGGGAACCCTTAAGAATGACATTTGGATCGGTCTCGTCAGATTCAAACTCCCAGTCCATTGGGTCCGCTATCCAACTTAAACTTTCCGACTCCGGACCGTCAGACGATGATCCAGACACCTCAGAATCTCCCATCTGTAGAAGTAAGACATTTATATTAGCTGATGTGCCTTCCAATTCTCCCCAAAGCAATAATTTGCATGAATATAAAATCAAGATATGCTAGTAATTCACCACTTACATAACCATGCCGGTCCTTCATAAATTCTCTTATGCATAACTGTCCTACTAATAGGTTTTGACCCCGACTTATGTGATATTTTGATTGTTCTCCTTTCCGGTGTCCATAACACTGAAATTTCTTACAGAAGGGCCCGCACCCCTTGCAAGATCCATTTGAAATAAGGTATGCGGGTACCCACATTCAAATGTGGAGAACAGTTAAATATCCTACATTTCAGGGCCAAATACTCTAAAACTATACCATCATCCTCATACCCCACCTCTAATTACTCTAGTACCCATTTACATGACTTCATAGTCAGTCCTACATTCTACATCTATCTAGGCTAACCTTGCCTAAACCATGCTCTGATACCAATTGTAACAGCCCCAGTTTCTAATCAACAAGATTAGGCCTACAACAACATTTATCTCCGTTAACCATAAGTTGAGAAAAATTTTGGCAGCATCATCCTTAATATTCCTTTCTTTCTCACTTACAATAATCAAGATTTCGGCTCGAAGGCCTACTTATATCACCAATAATTTCGGCACCCACGGCCTACTTATCAATCACATACACCAACTCTTTACCACAAATATGTATCATGACTTGTTTCTTTCCATTGCAAACATAGTCTTTATATCAACATTTCAAGAGTTACATCCAACAATTTGCATTTCCATATTTTGCCATTAGTCCAAAATTTCCAGGCATACATACCTAAGGGATACACAACCCAGAACATAGTATCACATACAAGACAAAGGTCTTAACTGCTACAAGGATAAAATATACATCAAGTACAACTTAACATATTCTTCAATAAAGGCTCCCATAGGGTCTATCCTACACATATAAGATCATATAGCAAAACCAAAATGATACAACAATGCGTCCTGCCATCCATGACTTAGCCTTTCATTAGAGGGGTCCCTTACCTTTATCCAAACCTGAAAAGATGTAAAGAAATTCTAATGAGCTCGACAGCTCAATGAGTAAACTATATCATAGGGGATTAGTACAATGATTTCATAAGGTACACAATTAAGAAGAAGTAATATAGGGTGGTTCTTATAAACGACAGTTTGTTCAAGTTGCATTATTCGTTACAAGCTCCATACAAATATGGTCTACATGCCTACTTTACCATAGGTTGCATCTAGCAATATCAAGATACAGAGATATAAAGTATGCGCATGTGTAATGTTTTCATGGGTGAGTCCACTCACATCAACTAGGTTCGTTGTATACATAAGGTGATAACTTAATTTAACACAAGCATTAACAAACATAAATGCAACTTAACAGTCAAATATGAATATCATTCAATCTGAAATGAATTTCCCCGTCTTCCACCTCCTACCGGCTCCCGCACGGCCCCTTCCTCCTTATATATATAATATATGTAGATACATAAAGTTTCCCCGTCTTCCCCCCTCCTACCGGCTCCCGCACGGCCCCTTCCTCCTTATGTATATATATATATAGATATCAATTCCCCGTCTTCCCCCCTCCTACCGGCTCCCGCACGGCCCCTTCCTCCTTAACACAAAAATGCATCATGCAGTGCTAATATACAATATGCACAACAAGCACTTGAAACCAATTTACGTATCATGTCCGAAATAATATGCAACAATGAAAGAAAGATTATATGTATCTGGGATTCACCCCACACCATAAGAACATCATGATCACGTCACATTCATTCCATATGAACATATGCATTATTCCATAATTTACCAATACTTAACAAAATATTGCATTGTAGAAAGGGGTATTTTCCCCGAGCACCTTATTGAACAAGGAACATGTGAATCAAGTTAATTGGTCGCCTATTGTGGAGTGTTACTCGTACAAGTTCTCGACCTTACATAATGCACCATCATAATATTGAATAGGAAAAACAGCGAATTAAGGTATCAAATTGGTTCACTTAGGCTCATTATTACGTTAGAATATATCTCTTTACACATGCATTTCACATCTAGTTAATATAGCATCACCATTACTATGCAACACCCATTGAATCTCTTTTAACATAAGCATACTTATCAAAACAGCGAATCATATAGGTTAAGTACCCTTATTTGAGTTTACATAGTGAGCTAGACATGTATATTACACATTCAAATTGTCACAACATGATGTATGGGCATAAAGACTAGGTAAAACTCCTTATATTTTCATCTAGTATGAATATGTCACAAAAACAATAGCCACTACCCAAGAACAGAGATTTCTACCCTTGAGAGTCGTCTACAAAATTTCAAATTATTATTTTTCAACTTTGGATCAAGGATTTTAACCCTAAGAGTTAGGTTTTACTCACAAAGTTACCAAACTCTGGAACAGAGGATTGGGCGACAAGGGAAAGCTGATTTAGGCTGCCAGAACTTCTCTACGACTTGTCAGGAAGCTCCTCCTCCAAAATCCGCCCTCTCCTCCCTGGAATTGCCGCGGAATCCCAATATTGCCGCGGCTCCGCGGCAAAGTGGCAGAGTCCCGCGTGCAGTCGCGGCTCTGCCTGCTGTGAGCCTGAGCTCCTGACTTCCCTCCCGTGGATTTTTGCTTCAGAGCTAATAGGCGTAGAGATTTGGGCTAGAAGAGGTTGCTCTAGCTTCAACTCTTAGATTTTCTAAGGATGAGGTGAAATGGGCGAATTTTTGGCTTCAATTTCTTCTCACTAACAAGGAAAATTTTCAGAATTTGGGAGAATTCTCTCCAGAATTTTTGAGTGAAGAAGGTGAAGAGGCAAGCTTGGTCAACCCCTTGGAATTGCAAGACTTAGGTGGTGCATTCTCATGATGCCACAAGGCCAAGGGCTCTCTCTCAAGGTGCCACATGGAAGCCCAACTTCCAAAGGTCATTAGCCCACTTAATCCCTCCCTTTAATACACACTTACCTCTAAAAAGGTTATTAGGATAAGCATGATGATTACATAACATTAGCCCCTTTTATTTTTCCCCCTAATACATACTTACACTAAAAAGTTATTAGGATAAGCTTGGTGATTAAGGGGGGTATGATGGATTAGGTTAACATTTTCTTTTACCATTACCTAAGTCATAATTTGCCCAAAATACATGCACATGAGTACATGTTAAACATTTTTGGTCACCCCAAAAATCAAATAATTAAACAAAAACATTTAAAAGGGAAAGTGGGTCTATAAGTTAAGTTTAATTTGTTGACATAAAATTATGGGGTGACTACTTCTTTAACCAAACTTCTTAATATTTAAATTGAGGGGAAATTATGTACCATAAAAATTTGGTTGTTACATTCTCCCCTCCTAAAAGAGAGCTTCGTCCCCGAAGCCTGACGTACCTTGGAAAAGTTGCGGGTAGTTCTGCATCATCTCTTCCTCTGATTCCCAGGTAGCTTCCTCAATTTCTTTACTTCTCCATAAAACCTTCACTAAAGGGATTGCTTTGTTTCGCAGTTGTTTCTCCTTCCTGTCAAGGATTTGAACCGGCTCTACCGTACATGACAAGTCGTCTTGGAGCTGCAGTGGTAAGTATCTAAGAACATGGCTCGGATCTGGTACATACTTCCTCAATTGGGACACATGAAATACGTCATGTATTTTCTCAATCTCTGGTGGTAAAGCTAACCGATATGCCAGAGGTCCAATCCTTTCCAGTATTTCAAAGGGTCCAAAATATCGGGGGTCTAACTTATTCCGTTTGCCACCCCGTACCATCCCTTTTATTGGTGATACCTTCAAGAAAACCTTGTCGCCTTCTGCAAACTCCAAAGGTCTTCGGCGCCGATCCGCATATGCCTTCTGTCTACTCTGGGCCGCCTTCATTCTCTTCCTTATCATTCGGATCTTCTCTGTTGTATCTACCACTATATCGGCTCCGAATAATGTTCGGTCTCCAATTTCTTCCCAGCAAATCGGAGATCTACACTTCCTGCCGTACAGGGCTTCGAATGGCGGCATTCCAATAGTAGATTGATAACTATTGTTATATGCAAACTCCACTAATGATAGGTATCTTTCCCAATTTCCCCCGAAATCCAACACGCATGCTCTCAGCATGTCTTCCAATATTTGTATAGTTCTTTCTGATTGTCCGTCGGTTTGCGGATGAGCAGCCGTACTTGGGTGTAGCTTGGTGCCCAGAGCTTGGGACAGACTGAACCATAGCCTTGACTGAAACCGAGGGTCGCGATCTGACACAATCGTCTCAGGGACTCCATGAATCCTGACTATCTCTCTGAGGTAAATCTGGGCTAATCTATCCATCGAATAGTTTATTCGTATGGGCAGAAAATGAGCAGACTTGGTAAGTCGGTCGACTATCACCCAGATGGCATCATAACCTTGAGGGGATCTAGGGAGTCCTGTAACAAAATCCATAGTAATATTACTCCACTTCCATTCAGGGATTTGTAGAGGCATGAGGAGTCCAGGAGGCTTCTTATGTTCAGCCTTAACTTGTTGGCATATCAAACATCTCTGTACAAAATTTGCTATGTCCTTTTTCATTCCTTCCCACCAAAAGTTTGCCTGCAAATCCTGATACATCTTGGTCGTTCCAGGATGTGCGGTGTATGGAGTGCAATGGGCTTCAGTTAGAATTCGCTCCTTGAGTTTAAAATCTGGCGGTATAACTATTCGGTTTCCCTTCCTCAGCAACTCCCTGGAAATGATAAATTCTTGGGTTTCACCTCTTTGCACTTTCTCAAAATTTTTAGCTGTCTGATCATCTTTCCTTTGAGCTTCCTTGATTTCTTCATAGAGATCGAAACCAATACTAATTTGATTTATATGGTTCCCTCCATCCCGGGGCCCTCTAATGTGAATTTCAAGTTGCATTCTTTCCATCTCCTTTATCAACTCCGATTGCTGTGTTAACAGTGCTGCCAAGGATCCCCCAGACTTCCGGCTCAGAGCATCGGCCACCATATTGGCCTTTCCAGGGTGATAATGAATGTCCAAGTCATAGTCCTTCATCAACTCCAACCATCGTCTTTGGCGCAAATTCAGTTCCTTTTGGGTGAAAATATATTTCAGGCTTTTGTGATCTGTGTAAATATCACATGATACTCCATAAAGGTAGTGTCGCCAAATTTTCAAGGCAAAAATGACTGCAGCCAACTCAAGATCATGGGTAGGGTAATTTTTCTCATGGTTCCTTAGTTGTCTAGAAGCATATGCAATTACTCTCCCATTTTGCATCAATACACACCCCAGGCCTGACTTTGATGCATCACTGAAAACAACATAACCTTCGTTTCCAATGGGCATGGCTAGGATTGGAGCTGATGTCAACTTATCTTTTAGTTCTTGAAAGCTCTTCTGCTGATCATCTCCCCAATGGAATTTGAGGCCTTTCTTCGTTAACTGGGATAAGGGTGCAGCTATTTTAGAAAATCCTTCTACAAATCTCCGGTAATAACCAGCCAATCCTAGGAAGCTTCGCACCTCAGTGACATTGGTTGGTTGAGGCCATCCCTTTATCGTCTCTATCTTTGCGGGGTCCACTGATATTCCTTCTTCATTTATGATGTGACCCAAGAACCCAACTTCCTTCAGCCAGAACTCACACTTCTTAAGCTTTGCATAAAGTTGCTTCTCCCTCAATAACTGTAATACTATCCTCAAGTGTTTTTCATGATCCTCTTTGCTCTTTGAATAGATTAGTATATCATCAATGAACACAACTACGAACTGATCTAGATATGGCTGGAAAATTCTATTCATCAAATCCATAAATGCTGCTGGAGCATTGGTCAAGCCAAATGGCATTACCAAAAATTCATAATGGCCATATCTGGTCCGAAAGGCAGTCTTAGAAACATCTTCCGGTTTGATCTTTAATTGGTGATATCCAGACCTTAGGTCTATCTTAGAAAATATGCTGGCACCTTGGAGTTGATCAAATAGGTCATCAATCCTCGGTAATGGATATCGATTCTTGATTGTGACCTTATTCAGCTCTCGATAGTCTATACACAGCCTCATGCTCCCATCCTTCTTCTTAACCAATAATACCGGAGCACCCCAAGGTGATACACTCGGACGAATGAACCCGAGGCTTAGCAACTCTTGCAATTGGTCCTTCAATTCATTCATTTCTGCGGGTGCCATCCTATAAGGTGCCCTGGATATGGGACTTGTCCCAGGTAGAAGGTTGATGGAAAATTCTACTTCTCTATCTGGGGTAAGCCGGGTAGATCCTCCGGAAAAACATCAGGATAGTCTCTTGCAACTTCTATGTTTTCAATCTTAATCTTCATGTCTTCTTTACCAATAAGGGTTGCCAAAAAGCCTTGACACCCTTGCCTCAACAACTTAGTGGCCTTTAAGGCAGAAATAACTGGAGTGCTGATTTTATTCTTCATCCCTTCATAAACTCTTTCGGGAGTCCCTTCCAATTTAAAAATTATCTTCTTCTGATAACAATCTACATGAACCCGATATGTGGACAACCAGTCCATTCCTAGAATGATGTCAAACTCCATTTCTCCTAGCTTGATCAGGTCTGCCTGTGTATTTATCTCACCTATGATGATTTTACATCCCTTATAACACTCGCTAGTGGTCACTCTGGCGCCTACAGGGGTTGACACCACTAGTTGATAGTTCAAGGGTTCAGATTCCATGTTAATAGTTGCAGCAAAAGACGAAGAGATAAAAGAGTGTGTAGCACCGGGATCAAATAGTACTCGAGCAACATTATCGGATACATAGACGGTACCTTCCACTACGGCATTGGATGCTCGAGCCTCCTGCTGAGTGATTGCATTCATCCTTCCCTGAACTCTTGGTTGTTGTACAGATGCTTGTGTCATGGCCGAGCGAGTTCTGTTGAAAGTTTGACGATAAGCGGTAGCTGGTCCTCCTGTTGTAGGGGCGATTCCCATGGTTGGTCTTCCCGTCCCTCTGCTAACTCCTGGGTTTCCATGTAAGTTCGGGCAGTCCCTCCTCATGTGACCCATTCTTCCGCAGAAAAAGCATTGCTTACCGGTGGCGCAACTACCGGTGTGAATTTGGTTGCACCTCGGACACCGCTGGTTTCCTGCGAAGTTGGAGCGTTGGGAGGGCATTGGTGATGTTGAATGGGGTAATCCCCTATGCTTGGGCCATGTGTTCATCTTGCTTCCCTGGGTGGGCATGATGGAAGATCCCGTGCTTCTGTCGGGCCTCATGGACTGAGCCCCAAAACTCGGTGCATTGCTATACCGGGGGCGCTTCATATAGGGCAGTTCCCTGGTCCTCATCTCTTGATTCTCCTGCATATCCCTTTCAATTTCCATTGCCTTCTCTACAGCTTGACTGTACACTTGTAGTTGGAAAGGGATCAGCTTACTCCTGATCTCCGGCCTCAAACCTCTAACGAACCTCTTCGTCCTATCTTCCTCCTCGGACACCAACTTCTCAGCATACCTGGACAGCTGAGTGAATTTAGCTTCGTATTGACTCACTGTCCATTGCTCCTGCTTCAGCTCTTGGAATTCCATCGCAAGTCGGTCCTTCACTACTCCAGGGATGTATTTTTCATTGAACTTTGCAACTAAGAAGTTCCAAGAGATCTCCCTTCCCAAGTTCTTAGCTCCTCCTTTTACCATCTCCCACCAGCGCTCGGCCTCTCCTTGGAACATGAAAGAAGCGAATGATACTCGCTGGGTCTCAGTACATTCCATTACATCCAGTATCTTTTCAATTTGTCGGAGCCATTCTTCCGCTTGGATAGGGTCAACTCCTCCTCTGAAAGCTGGTGGGTTGAGCTTTTGAAATTGTTCAAGAGCTCTGCGGGGGTTGTTCACGCTTGCCAACTGCAACAGCCAATCCGGGATTCTGTCCGGCACTCCCTGATTAGCATTAGACTGCCCACTCAGAATTTCTTGGCTTGTCGGGGGATGGACGCTCCCAATTGCGCTGTGCAATGGGACGTTGCCCTCCGAGTTGGCATCGGATGGAGGAAAATTCAAATCCATCTAATACCTAGAAGAATAGTTGCACATAATCAAAGGTAACTCAATGATAACAAGTAGAATAATTCACAAACAAAACACTGATTTCATTTATGCATAAAGCGTTTTCATAACAACATATACATTAGCATGGCTGCATTCGTTCAAACATACCGATGTAGTCAAAAAGGGATACAGGTTCATACATGTAACTATTGGTGACCACTTTCCTTACAAAAAAAAAATATATATATATATATATCATGTGAATCGACATTCCTTAACTTCAAAAAACAAAAACGACAAAAACAAAAATGCCACCCAACTAAACTCCTATCAAGGAGTGATGTTGGATCCCGAGGAGCTCTCCTCCTGGTCTTCCCTCACAGGTTCCTCTTCTGGATCCTCTTCTTCTATTGGCTCTTCTTCTACCGGTTCTTCTTCTTCTGGTCCTTCTTCCATTGGTTCTTCTTCCTCTTCCTCCAGTACAGTATCAAAATCACATCCCCAATTTTCATTATCATCGTACAGGTCCATATCTTCCACCCAGCAAGAATTCCACCAAATACCCCCAACGAAAATCCTCCCGTCAGGGTTCATCTCTTCATTAGGTAGGACTCCCAAGTCCTCAGTTACTGGTGCGTCTCTAATGGCACTTTCTGCCTCATTTATGTCATCCGCCTCATCTTGCCCCATGTGAATCCCTGCATCTAAATCATCTGGGGAACCCTTAAGAATGACATTTGGATCGGTCTCGTCAGATTCAAACTCCCAGTCCATTGGGTCCGCTATCCAACTTAAACTTTCCGACTCCGGACCGTCAGACGATGATCCAGACACCTCAGAATCTCCCATCTGTAGAAGTAAGACATTTATATTAGCTGATGTGCCTTCCAATTCTCCCCAAAGCAATAATTTGCATGAATATAAAATCAAGATATGCTAGTAATTCACCACTTACATAACCATGCCGGTCCTTCATAAATTTCTCTTATGCATAACTGTCCTACTAATAGGTTTTGACCCCGACTTATGTGATATTTTGATTGTTCTCCCTTTCCGGTGTCCCATAACACTGAAATTTCTTACAGAAGGGCCCGCACCCCTTGCAAGATCCATTTGAACTAAGGTATGCGGGTACCCACATTCAAATGTGGAGAACAGTTAAATATCCTACATTTCAGGGCCAAATACTCTAAAACTATACCATCATCCTCATACCCCACCTCTAATTTACTCTAGTACCCATTTACATGACTTCATAGTCAGTCCTACATTCTACATCTATCTAGGCTAACCTTGCCTAAACCATGCTCTGATACCAATTGTAACAGCCCCAGTTTCTAATCAACAAGATTAGGCCTACAACAACATTTATCTCCGTTAACCATAAGTTGAGAAAAATTTTGGCAGCATCATCCTTAATATTCCTTTCTTTCTCACTTACAATAATCAAGATTTCGGCTCGAAGGCCTACTTATATCACCAATAATTTCGGCACCCACGGCCTACTTATCAATCACATACACCAACTCTTTACCACAAATATGTATCATGACTTGTTTCTTTCCATTGCAAACATAGTCTTTATATCAACATTTCAAGAGTTACATCCAACAATTTGCATTTCCATATTTTGCCATTAGTCCAAAATTTCCAGGCATACATACCTAAGGGATACACAACCCAGAACATAGTATCACATACAAGACAAAGGTCTTAACTGCTACAAGGATAAAATATACATCAAGTACAACTTAACATATTCTTCAATAAAGGCTCCCATAGGGTCTATCCTACACATATAAGATCATATAGCAAAACCAAATGATACAACAATGCGTCCTGCCATCCATGACTTAGCCTTTCATTAGAGGGGTCCCTTACCTTTATCCAAACCTGAAAAGATGTAAAGAAATTCTAATGAGCTCGACAGCTCAATGAGTAAACTATATCATAGGGGATTAGTACAATGATTTCATAAGGTACACAATTAAGAAGAAGTAATATAGGGTGGTTCTTATAAACGACAGTTTGTTCAAGTTGCATTATTCGTTACAAGCTCCATACAAATATGGTCTACATGCCTACTTTACCATAGGTTGCATCTAGCAATATCAAGATACAGAGATATAAAGTATGCGCATGTGTAATGTTTTCATGGGTGAGTCCACTCACATCAACTAGGTTCGTTGTATACATAAGGTGATAACTTAATTTAACACAAGCATTAACAAACATAAATGCAACTTAACAGTCAAATATGAATATCATTCAATCTGAAATGAATTTCCCCGTCTTCCACCTCCTACCGGCTCCCGCACGGCCCCTTCCTCCTTATATATATAATATATGTAGATACATAAAGTTTCCCCGTCTTCCCCCCTCCTACCGGCTCCCGCACGGCCCCTTCCTCCTTATGTATATATATATAGATATCAATTCCCCGTCTTCCCCCCTCCTACCGGCTCCCGCACGGCCCCTTCCTCCTTAACACAAAAATGCATCATGCAGTGCTAATATACAATATGCACAACAAGCACTTGAAATCATTTACGTATCATGTCCGAAATAATATGCAACAATGAAAGAAAGATTATATGTATCTGGGATTCACCCCACACCATAAGAACATCATGATCACGTCACATTCATTCCATATGAACATATGCATTATTCCATAATTTACCAATACTTAACAAAATATTGCATTGTAGAAAGGGGTATTTTCCCCGAGCACCTTATTGAACAAGGAACATGTGAATCAAGTTAATTGGTCGCCTATTGTGGAGTGTTACTCGTACAAGTTCTCGACCTTACATAATGCACCATCATAATATTGAATAGGAAAACAGCGAATTAAGTATCAAATTGGTTCACTTAGGCTCATTATTACGTTAGAACATATCTCTTTACACATGCATTTCACATCTAGTTAATATAGCATCACCATTACTATGCAACACCCATTGAATCTCTTTTAACATAAGCATACTTATCAAAACAGCGAATCATATAGGTTAAGTACCCTTATTTGAGTTTACATAGTGAGCTAGACATGTATATTACACATTCAAATTGTCACAACATGATGTATGGGCATAAAGACTAGGTAAAACTCCTTATATTTTCATCTAGTATGAATATGTCACAAAAACAATAGCCACTACCCAAGAACAGAGATTTCTACCCTTGAGAGTCATCTACAAAATTTCAAATTATTATTTTTCAACTTTGGATCAAGGATTTTAACCCTAAGAGTTAGGTTTACTCACAAAGTTACCAAACTCTGGAACAGAGGATTGGGCGACAAGGGAAAGCTGATTTAGGCTGCCAGAACTTCTCTACGACTTGTCAGGAAGCTCCTCCTCCAAAATCAGCCCTCTCCTCCCTGGAATTGCCGCGGAATCCCAAATATTGCCGCGGCTCCGCGGCAAAGTGGCAGAGTCCCGCGTGCAGTCGCGGCTCTGCCTGCTGTGAGCCTGAGCTCCTGACTTCCCTCCCGTGGATTTTTGCTTCAGAGCTAATAGGCGTAGAGATTTGGGCTAGAAGAGGTTGCTCTAGCTTCAACTCTTAGATTTTCTAAGGATGAGGTGAAATGGGCGAATTTTTGGCTTCAATTTCTTCTCACTAACAAGGAAAATTTTCAGAATTTGGGAGAATTCTCTCCAGAATTTTTGAGTGAAGAAGGTGAAGAGGCAAGCTTGGTCAACCCCTTGGAATTGCAAGACTTAGGTGGTGCATTCTCATGATGCCACAAGGCCAAGGGCTCTCTCTCAAGGTGCCACATGGAAGCCCAACTTCCAAAGGTCATTAGCCCACTTAATCCCTCCCTTTAATACACACTTACCTCTAAAAAGGTTATTAGGATAAGCATGATGATTACATCACATTAGCCCCTTTTATTTTTCCCCCTAATACATACTTACACTAAAAAGTTATTAGGATAAGCTTGGTGATTAAGGGGGGTATGATGGATTAGGTTAACATTTTCTTTTACCATTACCTAAGTCATAATTTGCCCAAAATACATGCACATGAGTACATGTTAAACATTTTTGGTCACCCCAAAAATCAAATAATTAAACAAAAACATTTAAAAGGGAAAGTGGGTCTATAAGTTAAGTTTAATTTGTTGACATAAAATTATGGGGTGACTACTTCTTTAACCAAACTTCTTAATATTTAAATTGAGGGGAAATTATGTACCATAAAAATTTGGTTGTTACAATTTTGGACTGCAAGTGTACTACAAGTGGAATTTACTTGACCACAAAATTTACTGAAGCAGCTGCAAGTAAGAAAATATGAATGTAAAAGTGAGATTTACATGGCCGCAAAATTAACTGTAGTAACTGTAAGTGAAAAAATGAGAGTTGTATTTTACAAATTATTTTTTAGCGAAACAAATCACAAAAAATGAAAAAAAAAGTTTTACGACTTACACAAATTGTGGCTAAACAAACAGGCCCCATGAGAATTGGGAGTACAAGTTTCAACTTTAATTTGAGTTATTGAATGCCAGGATCAAAAAGATTGGTTGATTTTGAAGATGGAAAATTAGTAGAGAGGGAAAATAACTGCTGTCAGCAAAGAAGAGTACTTATGTTCATAAAACGTCATGTGCAAATCAAATATAGTACGGAATAAACAAAACTGTGACGGAATAAACGTCATGTGCAAATCAAAAGAAGAGTATTATGTTCAGCTTATACTTTTCACCGTGCTGTTAGGCGTAGCAACTTCCAATTGGTTCCCCATAGATTTTCCCAGAAGAACAATAAAAAAGGGGGAAAAAAAAATGGAGTTTTCTCAACATAGTTCTGCTCGGTGCTCATCTCCGAGCTTTGACTTTTGTTTCGGGGGACCATTTCAGTTTCGAAAAAAATTTTGGTCACCGCAGGAGGCTCACCGTTAGGGTGAGCAGAGTTCGGTTATAGCCGAAATAACGACCGAAACTCGAACCCAAACCGAACCGAACCGCTCTAGTTCGGTTAGTTTTCAGTTTTGGGTTACAAAACCCGAACCCGATCGAACCGAACCGAACTTCTCACCCTATGTATTACACCCAAATTCAATTTAGTATCATATAGTTCATAAAAAAACAGGTGGAACATTATCTCATTAGTTCTAACAATATCATATTTTATATTGAATATGTGAAAGCCATGTTAAGTACACTATCATAATTGAGAATAATATTTATATTAATATAGTTCTTTCTTTTGTAATCTTGTTAGTAAAAGTTAATAATAATTATGCAAGATTTGATATAAGAGCCCAAATACAGTGTAAAAGTTTTAGAACATGAAATTTTCAATTCACATTAAGGTTAGGGTCTTTTTCTTGTTTCTAATTTAGGCATTGGATATTTGAGATTAGGATATTTAAAGAATGATAATATAATGGTGATTAAAAAATGCAAGAATGAGAAAATATATGAGCCTAACTGAAAAAACCGAAAAACCGAACCGAATTGAGTCGGTTCGGTTCGGTTCGGTTACTAAGTCTAATCGGTTCGATTCGATTTTGAAAAAATTAGTAAAAATCGAACCGACCGATGCTCACCCTAAGCTCACCGTGCGTCCATAAGGTGGGCCCCACCGTATGACAATCATCCGGTGGGGCCCACACCAGCGCGTCCGCCCAAAAAACAAAAGCGGGCCGCAGGCTCAAGAAGGGAGAGATTAATTAATTAAAACCCGTCCATTTACAGTAATTTGTCTCTTCTGCAGCTTAATTCGCTGCTTTTTATTCCGCACTGACACATTTTTTTTCCCCCCCCAAAAAGCAATTCACAAATTTAAAACAATCAGAAAAACACCAAAATGATGAACTATTTCGCGAAACGGTAGCGCCAAGCCCCCACTGTTCTTCTATTGATACCCAAATGAGAACCCAAAAAAAAAAAAAAAAAAAAATAAAAGCCATGACAAAAATAAATATATACACTGATCTCTCTGAGATCACTTGCTACCATCATCATCGCTCGGAAAAGATAAGACTTTAAAAAAAAAAAAAAGAAACGGCAAAAAAAAGAACTAACTAGAGCAGCACAGACGAAGCAGGCGGTGGTTCATTGAGATCGAACGGTAGCATCCCTCTCCCACCGACCCCCTCCACCTGCCCGCGGGCCCCACCGACATCCTTCTGAAAGAACCCGCCCAACACCAGAGGCGTCGACGGGGAAGCAGCAGCCGTCGTCGCCACCGTCACCGCCGCCGCATGCGGCTGCGGCATCATCATCATCATCATCTGTTCCGGCGGCGGGGACCCCACCAGCCAGCTGATCTGGCAGGGCTGGAGGTTGAGGTCGAGCGGCATCGGAGGCGGCGGTGGGAGGTGACCGACGCCGACGCAGGGGTGTGGCGGGAAGTTGGTCTTGGCCTTGGTTCCCCGGAGCGAGCGGGCGGCGTTGTCGTAGGCGAGGGCGGCCTCCTCCGGCGTGTCGAAGGTCCCGAGCCACACCCTCATCTTCTTCCACGGGTCGCGGATCTCCGCTGCGTATCGCCCCCATGGCCGCTTCCTCACTCCCCTGTAGTGCCCCTCTCCTCCCCCTCCTCCTTTAGACGCCATTAAAATGAAAACGAATATCAAAAAAAAAAATCAAGAAGCACACAAGAGCACATAAGAGTGAGAGAGTTTAAATAAATAAAACAAAGAGGAGAGAGCAAGAATGAAGAGCTCTCTCTCTACTCGTGCGATGCTCAGGGCCAGGCAGAGAGAGAGAGAGAGCCGCCGGCTGATTTGACGTGGCACTTTACTTTTTTTTTTTTTAAACTTATATATATATTTTGTTTGGGTGTTGGCGTTTTGGGGGGTTGACGTCAGCCTACCGCACTAAACTGTGGTACGGACTGACGAGCGGCGCCTGCCATTGTTTTTCTTTCCACCCTTTTTAAAAAGCTTTTCTCAAGTGGGGGATAAAGAATTGGAAAGGGCAGGTGGCAATGGGTGACGTGTCCAGCAGGGAGTGAAGCGTCTGGGTCGGCCTTTTCCCACTTTAATAATGCTGTGACTTTTGAAAGTGGCACCCACTTTTTGACCTGTCAGATGATGAGTGGGACCCACATGGGTTGGGGTTTAGCGACCCTGGCGTTGAGAGTTAAAAAGACTGCTGCGGAGAGGGAGCAGGAGGGGCACGTGGAGGGGGCGGGGTGGCGTGTCGTAGGGCGGGGGACAGCGCGAGGGGGAGACGCGTGTGAGAAGAAGCAGTTGAAAATCAGTGTCGCCGTTTTGATGACTGACTTTTTTTAATTGGACGGTGGGGTCGGTTCTTGTTGGGAATTGGCTGTGCTGCTGGCCCCACCTTCTGCTCTGTCTTTATTGTTTGCCACGCTGGTTTTGCTTTCTTTGCTTTTAAGTCCTTTGGCAAATCTTTATTTGTACATTGCAGAGGTTTTTTGCGCTTCTCTTACAAATATGGAGCTTTTTTTTAAGAATCGTAGAAAAACAAAGTTTGCATCAATTTTTTCAATCTTCAATTGTTCGTCAAAATGGTGAATAGAAGAGAAAATTATGTATTTTTGTTTATCGCATTTTGTATTTCTCATAAGAAACACTTCTATTATTATAGATACGAACAGTAAGATAATCAGTTGTGGTCTTTTTATTCAAATTAGAAACAAGTCCGCAACTGTCACATGACAAGACACAAAAAATGTGAGTGCTTGTGTGATTGCAAGAGACATGCTGTTACTTGTTATATTTATATATATAATATTTTAACCTTAATCAATTCTTTTTTTTACTAGCCGTGGTACTTAAATGTTACAGAAGTATAGTTTGCAGTGAGTTAATAATAAGTTGTATCTTATATTTGTTTAAAGTTACTACTTAGGACAACCCATTTCCCATCCTCTGTCTCACGTACAGTTTTTTGAGGTTAACTTGTTGGATTTGTTGTGGTGATCATGGCTAAATCAAGCAAACGATGTGAAACAATGATTTTGTGTGATTTTGTGTTCTTTGCAGTATATTAGCTCCCCTTCTTCATTGTATTAGCTCTTATAACCGTAACAAGTAGAACCTCTTGTGACACTGGGTAATAAATATACAGCAGACTACACCATAGTCACACTTACAGATGCTCGATCCATTTTATTCAGAAACTATTTTTCATGCAGATAGACATCGTTATAAGCTTACTTTTGTGTCTTTGGGACTCACAAGAAATTAGAGACCTCCATGTATAATTCTAACTCCATCGAGCTAATTTGCCATCCAATAATAAGTAGGGTGCTTTTGGCAAGTAGCGTTATGCTAGAATTAGCGTCTGTCACCAGCCAACTCCAATAAACACGTAAAAATAATAAAGAGTTAGCTTACAGAGGTGACAAAAAGAGTTTTTGCATTCCCTCGCACTTTGGGTCATAAGTGATTCTCTCTCTCTTTATTGAAGCCTTTTGTTTTTTTCCCCCCTCTCAACGAGAGCTCCTCCATTTGTCTCAAAACAAGGCATTTTTTTTCCTCCTCCTTTGGAGTGATCAGGTTCTTTTTATGGTTTTCTTCCTCTCTTATTTGTAAATCCTCTTTTTATTAGCCTACTACCTTATATTTGAAATGCACCAAATGTAAAATAGGATATTCATGAGAAAACTGTCGCTCCAACTACATCAAACTAAAAACCTCTTCGATAAATCTATGATCCTAATTTTAATCTTAAATAAATTAAGTAATCTAAAAAAATTCAAAAGAATTTTCCACATGCTAATTACAGAATATTTCTAGAGTTTAATATATCCTATGTCAGAAACCACATTAATCTTCAAATAATAAAAGTGCTATGAGAAAACGAGCAAGAAGCATTGAGAAAACTTGTGTTTTTGTGAGCCATATGAAACAAAAAAAAAGACTTATGATATTTGAATCTGTTTAGAAGGCAAAAAGCAGAATCAGAAGGCTCAAAGTGCAAAATATAAGCAAGAGATGCGCAGCAGCAGAAGTTAAAGAGGGGCAATATGTAAGAAGAACAAGTGTCATTCTGCAGTCTGCGGTAATGTGCACGTGTAACTGTCTGGTTCGGAATCATATGCTGTTCTGTGTTATTACTCTTCCACGGATCAGTGGACAGTGGTGGGAACGAGAAATTCGAGTACGCGACTACGCGGCACACGAGAGACGAGACGATGAAAATATCGCGAAGGTACACGCGTTTGGGGGCATGGAGTTTAAAAGCGGCCCACGCCGCAAGTTGGACTTTTGGGGCGTGCGTTATTATCGCACATCAACATCACAGTGGGGGCCCACCATGATCCTGGGAATAATCTCCTTCTATTATTTTCTCTCTCTCCTCTTGTTTTTTTTCCCTTGGGGACCGCTTCCTATGTTTCACGTGGCTTAATCAGAGACCACCGTTGATTAGGCTGCTAAAAGGAAAATAAAGCAAATAAATAACAGCCATGCGTGCGAACAGCACATATTATATATTATTACTTATAAGAGAGGTTCGTTTTCTTGCGATAGACGTTTTTATAATATTATAAGAAGTGTGAACACTTTAAAATTTTACATCACTAAAACTCAACATCTAATCCACACATACATATTATAATATGACAAATTCCTTAAAACGTGAGATTTGTGCTCTTATAATATTATAAGAGATTTAAAAGACTTTAAAATTTTATATCCTTAAAAATTGACATCTTATCTCCATATCAATGCGAGATTAATCATTTTATAGTATGTGTGTGGGGCTAATGAACCAAATCCACCAACAACACACACCATTGAGTCCATGTCTTGGGACCCACAAGTTGGGACCCACACGTTGGCAAATTATTATATATATTTTAGAAAAAAGATTAAGGGGTCCGGTTTTTCTAACATATTTAATATATAAACTTCAAGGCTGTACATTTTCAGTTCTATAAATAATACTATTCACTTTTCTAAGAGAAAGGGTTTGCCCTGTGAGGTTTAAATCTATTCGCAAATCTTCTCATCAATCAGATAAGACTTACACAAACTCACTAATAATGTAAAGCACTGGAGACTTAGTGTAACATACAAATAGAATTAAAGTGAATAACCAAAAGGAAACATACGAGTAATTTCAAGTGTATAGTTCAAATAAGTTCTTTTAAATTTTAATATGTCCTGTAGAATTCTAAACTCTAAGAGCAGCCCAGCTTCAGGATAACAATGTACGTTTTAAAATCATAATACCATACGTATTTTCTTTCTTTTGACATTCGCACTTGAAATCTTTGATGATTACTTCTTCACTTGTGAAATTTTATTTTTCGTATTCATACTAAAATTTTTTTAATAAACAAAAAACCTTATCAAGTTGAACATGATAAATTTACCATCTAAGTATTTATATTTCAAAAAAAAAAAAAATCAAATAGTTTACATCATTGTTAGGCCTCATGATAAAACTGAGAATTTGACACCTGCGATTGCGAAAATTTTCTTTATGAAAAATGGTCTGGTTCAAATTCTTGTACGTGACATCAAAACCAATCTCTTCTTAAATAATAAAAATTGAGGGTTTTGTGAAAATTTGACGCCTAGGAATATTAATATAAGTTCCTTTCACATCCTCTCATTCTAGATTTTTTTATCTAAAATTTCTACTTTTATGTCACACTTTTCCAATATTATGCTAGATACTCTTGAAAAATAGAAAACCTTCGAGATGACTAGTCCCTTAATCACTTTTCTACCGTGTGATTGTTAATTTTATTATTATTATTTCTTTTTCAAACAAGATTCTATTCACAATTTTTTTTTAAAGTTTAAGATCCTCGGAGCACACTTATATGAAATTATTATCAACAAATTTTCTTTGACTTGTGAATCCATAATCAAGTTCGGCGTTTGTCGGTAGTTGTGGTCTACTTATGCTAATTTTTTTTTTTTTTCCTTTTCTCTAGTGCGTCAACCCCTTTTTCGAACACGTGAATCACGTGAATTATCTTTAAAACAAAATAATTCTCACAAAAAGTTCAAATGATTAATTAAGCATCTTAGACTAATACTAAAGTCTTGATACATCAGATACGGCCTTAAGAAGGCACGGTGCCACACAACTGGGCGAGCTAAGACGCAATCACACAGATAGACATTCCACTTGCAGCAAATCCATTCTAACATCATTTTCGACATTAGGAACTTAAAATAGCCAGGCTAAGTGAAAGAACCCCTAGTTGGATCTTCAGGACAAAAAACCATGTAGAATCTGGCAAAGAGTAGTAAGCGATGGTATGTCAGAACATGTCATACATGTTCACCCATGTCCAACACTTGGTTGCACAAAAATGAATATGATGTCTTCTTTTATTTACTCCGCTATCATGCTTTAAGACTAACTTAAACATAGATAAATATATATATATATCGGAGACCCATATATTCACAAATAACCATGAGATGCATGCATTCACAGATAGATATGTAAAAGTTGTTCCCTTGTGTCTAGATATAAAAGATTTCTATCCAGTGTCAGAATGAAATACTCATGTCTGTATCCGCAAATCAGAAAAGAAATGAAAATCTCAAGTACCTGGCTTTCAATGTTGGGAGATCATTAAGCTAAGCTATTAACTCCTGAAACTGAAGTATCCTCAGAAGTAATCTTGTAGAAAATACAATTATTTATGAACACGCAATGCAAGTTAATGAAACATTGAACCAGTCAAGGTCCAAGATCCAAAATATGCAGCTCAGGATACTTAACCCTGTATAGAGCGCTGTTCTATCGTTGATTATACACAAATCCCAAGCATTCAAATTCCAGGACTGCTGAAAAGCAATATTTTCATTCTAATAGAAAAAAACAACTGATATCTTAACATTCAGTCTAAATCTAACAGAGAACTTTTCAACATGGCAGTACTCTAGTGTTAGTAACTAAGCTATGTTTTGTAAGGAAATATCACATCATAAACCCTGTACTGCATTTGAAGGAGAGAACATGACAAATTCTAGAATACTGAAAAGAAAAGATATACTATTAATCAGTAGGCTATATTATTTTTACAAAGGTGATAGAATGACTTCCATTGGCTTTAATGTCGTTAATTAATGTGCATAAATCATCATGCCAACTCACACATGCTGTGAAATTTGTTTTTCTTTATGGCTTGAAGAGAAGCATGTAGAAAGGAACCAACAACCAAATCCAACTATGCCAACCCAGTAAGTGATTCAGTATGTCTAATTTGGAAGCATAAAATACGCTCACTATAATCTTCAGATACTATTGAACTAACTCAAACAATACAAATCAGCAATCACATCTGCACAGTCATAAACTGAATGGGATTCAAATTTTCAACTAATAGTTGAATGTAAGAGTTACTGTAGAAAGATTGGATAATAGTTAATTTTCTTTCTATAGCAACTCGCGGTCATTAGGAAGGTTCAAGAATGGAGGAGCCCACGCCATTGGAGGATCCACATATAGAGTTGTGCATCAACGAGGCAGTTCTGTATAAAAGGTCTCAGAGGAGAGTTGAGTCTTGAGCATTAGAGCATGAAAAGTTTTGGAGAGAATTGGATCCAAAGTAAGATTTGAGAAGGTTGGAGAAGAATGTGCGTCAAGCAGAGATAAGCGGGAGACACAGCGGAGATGTTCAAATCAAGGTAGAAACAGTGCCATCCCATAACCAGAGATGACAAGGTTTTCAATGAAATGGACAGATGAAATACTGATACTCATGGGATTTGAAAGAAGCGAAGGGGCAACAAAAGATTTTGATTGAATGTAACCTTTTGAAAGGTTTATAAGAAACATTTTTTGATGGATGAACAGAGGAATTTCAATTTCTGAAGAATAAGAAGTACTTGACAATGAACAGAAACAAACTGAAACAGAACTCAAATTCCATTTTATTTTCCCAATTGGAAACTAAATCCAAAGGAGATGATGGAAACTGATGTCCTTAGGGAGAACCAAAAACAGAACATTAAGGAATGAAATATGAACCACCAATACCAGTTATTTACAACTAAAAAAAAAAAATCCAAATTTAGGAAATACATGCAACCAATATTGTCTTGTTACTTGGCAGAAGATAAAGTTGTGCAATTTACACATAGTGTCTTCAATGTACTGAGAAGAATAACGACGTAAATCTAAGAAAATTCTCTTAATTGCTCATGGTGCAAGTCAAATCTGTCCCCACAATAAAGGAATTGGTAGCTGAAATTTAGCTAGAGAAAGAAATGATTAAAACTAGCCACATTTTAGACTTGCTATTATGAAATCCATTGATTTTTGTCACCTTAGGGAGTGAACTGTTTGACCTCAGTATCAAGATTGTATTTGTGGCTGCGACTTGGCCACAGGAGCACTACCGTGTCAAGAAACTATTGAGAGACAATAAATAATGAAATATGACATCTACAAGAGTATCTACGTAATTAAGACCAACATAACTAGACACATTAAAATATGAAACATGACAGTTTAGGAAATGGGAAACATATCATCACTAGGCGCCATATATTTACAATGACATCTCTTTTTTAAAAACTTAGGGTAAATGCTGGAAGCTAACAACATAAATAAAAGGCAGTTAACCGGATAATTACATACATTAAAGCATTGAGATTTATCTTCGACAAGTAGTGATTAGTTTAAGACACAAGTCCCACATTAGCAACATGCATCGTTCATCTTCATCTACACATAACAAAATATGTACGATCCTGATTAATCATAGAGTTAGGTCACGTGGAAGGTTAAAGGCCGAGGCCATTTTCCTTTCTTTTTTCACATTTGGCAATTTATAAATTGCAGCCATATTTGATTTGAAAAGAATACCCATTTATATCTCCATTCATGGTTACGCTAATAATCTAGGAGATCGACACCTTGGAAGAGTAGGAAACCGATTGCCATAAAGCGATACATGAGAGGACAAAATACATTGCGGTGCTCCTCAAGGAGAGGCAAATTAGGCAACCAAATGCCAAAACTAAAGCATATAAAGCCTTAAGCATGTGCATGTAACTTTAAGGGCATCGTGTAGATATCCACATCAGGTAAATAGAGACAAAATGGGCATGGTGCATGGCACAAACATGGAAGTGTACCTAACTTAATCTTTTAATCAAACACCTTGCATGCACTCTTTTATCTATCATTGTCAAGCAAATTGGGTGAGTACACGGAATTTCTAACACAATGGCCCCCGCAATTACTTGTGGGGGGGCGAAGGGTCCTAAATTTCTTGCATTTCAATTGGATTGCAGGAAAAACTTTACCCCTATACATTCAAATAATTAGACAATGGAAGAAAAAACATGTTGAAAAATGATTAGACTAGATAAGATATCAAAAACAAACAAATATGGTAAAGAGTTTGACGAAATTGAAAACCAACGATGGGGAGATCTCGTACCAAATTAAAAAAAAGAGAGAGACGAGTACTACTGTAGAGAGATGAATCACAGAAGTAACACAGCCAGAGAATCTTCTCACCACAAGGCCAGGCGCTTGGGAAATCTGGGCCCCAATATTATTGTGAGATGCGGGTCGAGTTCAATGGAGGCCCGTTCTATTTACCCATTGGGTTTCGGGTTTGGGTATTCAATGCAGAGATTCGAATGTACGAGTTGGCCTGTTTGGTCAAGGGTGGAAGTGAGGAAGTGAAGAAGTGAGGAAGTGGTAATAGTTCCTTTTGGAACTTGAAAATTGGTTAGTAAGTTTTTCGGTATTTGGATGTTGTTGGGAAGTGTGGTTTGAAAAATGTTATGTCTTTTCCGGTGTTTGGATGGTAATGTGGAAGTGAAAGTGGAAAAGTTGACCACAAAGTTGACCGCAAAATAATATTAAAATGAAAATTAATTAAGAAAAATAAAAATTGTAGTGTAATTAGAATGCAAGTGAAATTTACATAAGCAAAAAATTAACTGTTTTGTGCTACAACTTATTACAAATGAGATTTACATGACCACAAATTTAACTGTAGCACTCTGGAAGTGAGAAAAAGATTGTGTAAAAGATAAAAGAGAGATGAAAAAAGAATTTTTTTCATTTTCTTTTACGGTGTTTGGATGAACAGCGGAAATGAAAAAAGATACTTCCCACTTCCTTACTTTCACCCAATTCCTTGAATCCAAACAGCCCATTTATCAAAACCGACTGAAGTGGGGATTTCTCTGGTGACTCATATAATTTGTCTTCTTCCTCCTCCTCCTTCCTCCCTCTTCACCTTGCTTTCTCTTTCTTCCTCCTCTCCTCCTCCCCTCACCTTCTTCTTCGTCGCTTGGCGGTGACTTATCGATCAGTTTCTTATCGTCAATAGTGGTATACTAGTTTATTTATTATAATTTCTTGTCATAAAGTGGAGGAACAATTTTTTTTTTAAATAGCTTTTAGGCCATGGAAACGCTAGCTAATTTAGTGACCGTTTTTTTAAAACAAAAACATTATTGCTAACACGATGATTTCTTAAAATACTACATGTTAAAAAATGTTGTTTCTATTGACTGAAAATTTTCAATAGGCTCTTTAAAGGATTTCGCTAAAATCAAATTTTCATTTGATTTCAAAAATAATCACTGCTCACCCAGAGCTTTTAGTTCCTAATCCCTCCTTGACTCCAAGGCAGTTATAAAATAGAATCAAACAGAATATTGAAATATTAAAAATTTGTTTATAATCTCTGAATTCAAATTTAAAATTAGTTCAGACAGCAAAACATATTTGCATTTAATCTGACCGAATATTTAAAATATTCACGAATAGTCAGAGAATTATTCATTTGATTGATGAGTTTCTTTTCTCTCGTTTGGATCCTTTTAGAGAGGTTACACAAAAATCGATTCATTCATTGAAAGAGAACACCAGCGATTATCTTTTTTTTAATTTAACGGTATTCACATTGAATCTGATCAAATATCTAACCGAACAATTAAAGAAGATTTTAATAGCGGTTTACAAAATAACTTTGATTAATAGATTCATGAAGAGAGAGAAGCAGGAAGGACGAAAGTTACACGTTTGAGGCACAAGTAGCAAAAATTCGTGTTGAAATGGTCTTTTTTCCTTTTTTAGTAAGGAAATTCTGATAAGCTTTCTTGCTTAAAATTTTCACGGCTTGATGGGGGAAGGATCCAAATCAAATAATCATCACTACTAATTAAACTGAACCATAGCGTCACACCAATGAATTAGCATTAATTAAACAATTAACAAAAAAAATAAATTTGAACACTACAAAGAAACAGCACCAAACAGTCCTCTAATTTAATGCGCACAGGCAAATAATTAAAACAAATTCGAATAAAGCTTAGATGCAATCCCAATTCCTAACACAGAAACGAGTGGGCCCGAGATCAAATCAAATCTCCGGACCAACCGGCATCCTTCATCCCCCGCGCGAGGCGGGCCCATCAAACGCGCGTTGCCGAGAAACTCCCGGTACCCACACCGTTTGTCACAGCCCCAGTTCCGGAGACCGATGGTGGGCCCTACGCGTCACAGAACGGGTCATTCCTGGGTTTCGAGAAAAACCGGTGCTTACTTTAAACTCAGCTCCCACTCGTAATAGTAGTAGTACTGTGTAGTACTCCCCCACACCCCTGTGTGCGGCACAACTAACAAATCCCGCTTTCAAACGCAACTCTCTCTCTCTCGGCGGTTGCTTTAATAAAGAGCGCGCCCTGCTAACGTGGCGTGCAAACAGCAGCACACGTGGTCCCCACAGACGCCGACGCCCACGGCCCACCGCAACAACGAGCCACGTACGTACACCCAGGCGAGCGAGCACAACACAACAGCTGCCTGTCCTTCCTCGCACGTTACCGCCCCCGGGCCCCACGTGCGTCTCACGCACCGCCCCCGCCACCTGATATTAATTATATATTTTTTTTCAAAATAAATTCCTCCCTGTTATCGGTAAAGCGAAATCTTCTGCGTAGATTCCGACGTGCGAAGACCGGGGCCCACCCCGAGCGGCCGCCGCGCCATCTACCGCCCACCCACTGGGCCCCACCACAACCCCCGCTGGGGCCGGCTTTCTTCGCGAGGCAAGCGCACAGTAATAATTATAATTTAATAATATTAATTTCATTATATTTTGAAAGGAGCCTTGCTTTTTTGGACCGGGACGTTTGGAACATCCACGTGTCCCCTGTTTGGGATAGCAGATGTCGAGACAGACGTCGTCAACACGCTTGGCCTTCCTTCCCTTTCTCTCTCTCATGAATTGAGGAGAGAGAAATAATAGTGCCTCACTAGAGAGAGAAAGCGATGGTGCGGTGACGTGCCCCCGCGAAGCAGCAGTAGCAGCGCCTCGTGACCCGGTCGTATCCTCACCGATCCACCGCCTGTCTTGTTTATTTTATTATTATTTCATTGCTCTTAAATTATTTCGATTCGCCTTTTATTGCAATTATTTTATTCAGTTATTACTTGAAACGGATAAATAGAATGAGAAACTGGACAAGGCAACGAACTTGAGCCGGCCGAGCAATATCAAAGAACCGGCCTTTAATTCATCAAAAATTTAATACGGACGACAAAAACCTAGATGAAGAATTTATGAGAAATAAAAATATTCATTAATTGATTGATAGACTAAGAGGTTACAAACACTGAGATCGGAATCTCAGTGCAAAAAACCAGGGATGATGTTAATATTTACAAAATGATCTCACAACAACTCCACCGCCTCTCTCTAGATCCGCTTCATCTATTTTTTTTTTTTTTAAATATTTTTTTATCCTCATCTAAGAAAAAGAAAATAAAATTTAGGAAGATACAACGGAAATAAACAACAGAAAATTTAGAAATTAGCGCAGCAGCGGTGTCATCACGCGACCTCCGGCGGTGGCGGCATGTTCAGATCAAGATCCAACTCAAAAATCCTCTTCTTCGCCGGCGGCGCCCCCACGTCGACGACAGACGAGGAGTCCGAGTCGCTCTGCACCCCGCTCGCGACCGGGGTCCGGAAATCCGTCAACATTAACGGCGAGTCCAGCGTCAGCCGGTGGTGGCCATGTACGGCACCCGCCATCGCCTTCTCCGATCTGACGATCGTGTCGAAGTAGAACATCTGGGGGCAAGGAGACGCCGTCACCGCCGTCGGGTAGGGATGGAAGGGGAATCTCGCAGCCCCGTGGCGAAACAGGTCGAGAGGAGGCGGTAGTGGCGTGGCCATAGGCGGCACCGCCGCCTCCCGGCTGGAGGACTCGACGGTGCTGCTCTGGCTGCTCGGGCTACCGCTGCCAGCGGCGACTCCACTCGCCGGAGCTACGTACTTTTCTGGACCAGGGAAGTTAGTTTTGGCCTTCGATCCCCGGAATTCCCTGGCGGCAGCGTCGTAGGCCCTGGCGGCCTCCTCAGCGGTGTCGAAGGTCCCGAGCCAGACGCGGCTTTTCTTGCCGGGGTCGCGGATCTCCGCCGCGTACCGCCCCCATGGGCGCTTCCTAACGCCCCTAAAATGCACCTCCTTTGCTCCGCCGCCGCCGCCGCCGCCGGCGGTTCTTGGGCCGGCACCGCCGCTGGCCTTCTCCAAGCCGTTGGCCTTCACCCTTGGAGCCATAAGAACAGATCTAGGAATAAAATTTTCCTGAATTTTGTTTCTCTTTTTTTTTGGTTGAAAGCGCAGGATGAGAAAGAGAGCGAGGCACGCTGAAGGGAACGGGGGAGAGAGCTTGGGATTTATAGAAGGATGGATGGTGATGGGGGCCAAAAAGAGAGGAGTGGTGGAGCGGAGAAATTGAAAATATTCGGCGCAGTCAACGAGAGATTTGACTGTCCCTTGCCCGCCGCCCTCGTCCTTTAACGTGGCGGCATTTCATATGCCTCCCATTAATCACACAAACACCATCACACCCACACATATGCACCCACCGGAGCCTGGTTTTGTTAATTCGTTGGGTCGAATTTTACTGGTGAGTTTAGGGTTGGAGGTTAAGTAAATGAGGAGATTAGAAAGTATCCTTTTCTAAATCGAACAATTATGTTGGACGGTGCGGCTTACGTGGCAAAGGGACACGCAGACCGCGGGCAAACCTAGGGCGGCTCTTTCCCCCCTCTCTCTCTACGGTTTTTCTCTCTCTAACTGACGGCGTCAACTGGGGCCCGGCTGGGCGGGGTGACGGCCGTAACGGCGCTCGCTAGGACAGGGGAGTGCGGGCCCCACCATTTGTCGGCATCATCCGCATCCTCGCCGTGTAACTTGGATCGGGGAGTGGGGCCCGCACACGAAGCGGTCCTGGGCTTGGACCGACAGTTGGCAGGCCTGTGAGTCACCGACACGTGTCCGCCGGTGAGCTTTGAATCCTGTGCCGAGGGCGCGCCCCAGGGACGAGCGGTTGTTCCCCGCGTGGGGAGACGCAATTATTGTTCGCCTTTAGTAGTAGGACTGCTGTTTTTTTTTTCCCTAGAGTCCACCCCTTCAATAGTGAAATTTGAACGGGCTGGGGTCAGCTCGTCAGCGCGAAGGGTGCGATGGTGTTTCGCATTGTAGATCATTCATCACAATTGTTGAACAGTCTGAAAGGAGAGAGAGAGAGGAGAAATAAAAATTTAAGCCTCATCATAAAATATTTCTTTCCTATCCCCTTCAGGGCCACCCATCAGCTGAGATGGATGTCCCACAACGCGAAGAAACATCACGATCCTTCACACGAAGGAGCTAATCCGAGCCCAATTTGAATAGGCTCGTGTTTGTCGATATTTAACAAGATATTGCTTTCAAATATTTAATGCATGCTTAGAGGATTAGACATTTGAGCTTAATTTCTACTTGATTCAATATAGAGAGATTATACCGTTAGTGTAGTGTAATTTTTCTATGCTTCTCCACTCGTCCGTTGCAACACAAAGAGTGTCCCATAAGAGAAGATTTGAGTTATCATTGATTTCACATGATCTTATGTTTATAGATTAGTTACTTAGTTCATCGTCTATCCAAATATGTATAATTTTGACGTCTTCTATTTTGAGAACCGGTCCCATTTATCATTTGATAAGTCGTAGATTCTCTTGGCATTTTATTAGTTACCGAATCACACTCTAATATAAAATCAAAGAGCAATTAATATCGGGTGAGTTGTGTTACTTCATTTCTTATTTTGCCTTATTTGATTTGGCCCTTGGTTTTTCTTATTTGTACTCGTAGCGAGTTATTATAATTTTATTGCTTCTACTTTCTTCGAAAGGCAGTAGTAGTATAGACAAACCAAATTCATCACTGAAGTGTGTTATTCCAATTTTCTCTTATAAGAAAAATTTTAAATAGCCTTTCTTGTGAAAATACGATATCTTATAATGTTGCAGTTTAGCATAATAATTTATCCAAAAACAAGCTTGGAACGAACATTATTCATGATTGAATGAACAATGCCTAGAATTAGTCCTTGTGGATACAATGTCACAATGATTAAGAAAAAACTAACATACCTCAAAAAAAAAGCTTCAGAGTGTTATAATGTTCCTTTGCACCTTGTCTCAGTAATAAGTGTAAGTGTATCATCCCGGTAGTGGCCCATCGCCGGTAAGATACTTGGCTTCAAAATCAAGTGTCCCCAGTTCGAATGCCACTATCGACGGATATTACCTCATGCGCGGTGACACGTGACTTACAAGTTTCTTGGGTAAGAACACGCGACCCACATGATTAGTCTGATGAGAAAACCCCTCTATAGGGCCGCACTCTCCTCGTCTCCATGTGAGGGTACAAAGTCAATTCTCACAAGAGGGCTCACTTAGATAAGAATTGTCATCGATGACACAAAACTGATAGCATATATATAAGAATTGGATCCAAGTCTTTGAATTCTTAGAAATAATTTCCCTGATATTCACTCTGATGTGAATTACATGCAAGGCTAATTTTTAAGTATCAAAAATATCGTTTGAGTCAACATGTATTTTCTTACAAGTGCGCTTATCTCATCCCAGCAATCTTCCACCAAGTTCCCAGTTCCTTTTTCTCCTATTTTGACCCAATATCGCTAATCGAGAAAAACTCATAAATAAGAAAGAAAAAAAGAAACTGGAATCTTATTTTTTTAACAAACATGTAAAAGATTACAGTGGTCCTCCTGCAATAAAATAAAGTAAGGGACCCCTCCGCAAAACTACACAAAAATAATAATTTAAGCGGGTTGTGGGGCGGAGGGCGACGCAACCAAAAGCAAATCCAAGGGCGGATATGACGCACAGTGTGTTGTGCCGACCTTTTCAAAAGAGGGAATTTTTTTAATTTTTTTAATTTTTGAACTATAAAAGAAAAAGGAAAAAAAATAAAGAGCGACGGCTGCTGCCGCATCATCCTCATCATCAGCACCACAGCGGAGACGAGGCGACGAGCTCGGCCCGCACGCGACAGACGAATCCAATTGACGCGGAGAAATCGGGTCGGGCCGGGTCGGGTCAGTAGTGAAGGCGACGGGTCGGGTCCAAATCCCGGCCCGCTCCACCTCCCCGCTGCCAAATCGATCCACCGGCACCGCCATCCCGCCGTTGTCTTTACGTGCCGCCTATCTATTTATTGAGTGCCCGGCTGTCGCGGTTCCAACGCTTTCCAGTTGAGTGGGGCCACGTGGTTACCGGGTCCACCGGTCAACCAACCCGCCCACGGTTTTGGTAGAAAAAGAGTGGGGTCCGAGCCGTACGACTCTGGTTGATTGATTGATTGATTGATTGATTTCCGGGGGGGTGGGGGTATGTGGGTGTGCGAGGATGGTGTTTGGGGTAGCCGAAAGACAATCTCGGAGTACGGGCTTGACTAACAACTCCTCGGTTTCACATTTTGATTTTGAGATTAGTTGCACAAGTCTAGTGCCGGCCAATTTCCAACACTTTACTAGTCTTGCTTGTTCTGAATTGAGTATTAGATGAATTATTTTTAATAGATTGTGACTCGACGCAAAAAAAAAAAAAAAATACATGTATTCTACTACTTTCCTGTGTATTGCACATGATTTTTTTTTTTTTTTTTTTTTTTTTTTTTTTTTTTTTTTTTTTTTGAGATTGGACCTCATGTTTCACTCACTCTCTGTGAGTCCATTTGGAGCATGTATTTTTCGTTAACGGAGGCGGTGATCTTTGAGGTCTGGGACAGCGAAAAGCAGGAGATTGAAGCATGAGAGCTTTCGTCTAGTTTGCCAAGCGGAGTTAAGAATTAAGATTTAGTGTGTCAGAAGAAAAGTATAGGGAATGAGTTAGGAATTGGATTTTTTGTTTTCTTGTTTGGTTGGAAATAAAATTAGTAAGAGTTTGGACACGAGATAGAGATAATGAAAGAGAAATGCTAATTTCAACTTTTTGGTAGAATTGATAACTCTTGAATTGAGTGGATTTCAAGATGATTCTGAAGCGGTATTTGACAAATGAAGTAAGGAATTAGAATTAGTGTCCTAGAAGAATAGTGTACATTCATCTTTCACTGTGAACCGTTATCTCCGCTATAGCTTAAATTGAGCCGTACAACATGAAGCCTATTAAAAACTTGTATGTTTTTAATGTTCGGTGGAGTTAGATCGTAGTCATATGGATGATCGAATGCAAAATATCAAATTCAACATAGATTATTTGCAACACTAGTAATTAATCAAAGATATTGACAATCAAATTTAGTTAGACATTTGGATGAGTGTTGCGGCCTTCTTTAATAGCTCATAAATGCGAGTTTTAAGACAATTAAATAAACTCCATAGTAGAGACAAACGAATCATAAATGCGAGTATTAAGACAAGCAAGTAAACTTCATTGTGTGGACGAACACATCATAAATACGAGTATTAAGACAATTAAGTAAACTGCATTGTGTAGACGAACAAATCATATTCAACAGTAACGGGAGTCATTGAACTGCTCCGATTAGATTACGAAGACTACTTGCTTGTTCTCGGCAATTGCATGGCTCTTTCTTCTTTTGCCACTCTTGATGTAGTCGTCCATTCTTTTTTTCGGATTGACTGGGTCTGGCTCATGCCGAAAATTCATCCTCGGATATCCTTTTATGGTTTTTCTATGTCACTAGTCATGTCATAGAATGGTAATGAATTTCGGATGCAAGATGAAGTCGACATCTACATAACTTGTTGAGGATTGAGAATATTCATTTTTCATTTTTTGTTTCTATTTTTGTCATAGTTTTAGACTTTTAGGGTAGCTCTTTCGCTATGGGATCATGTTTACTTGTACGAACACGAACTGATGATTTACTGAGAAATATCAAGAAATGAACATGAAAACGTTACTGTCAACTGTGAATTGCAACAAGCTTGTAAGAGAAGTTGAAAGAATTTCATATATAAGGATGCATATGCTATGTATGCATGAAGATCTTATCCATTAGATTAAGGGGTTTAGCCATGCCAATGCATAGGCCATACTAAATTACCTTACTGGATCTAACTATATTACAGAAAGCTATAAACTTTCCATATGATATTTGCTGCACACATAAAGCTTTGAAGAGATCAATCTATTATCTATGGTTGGCTAAAAAGATATCTGGACTGACAAAATCCCTCACATACTTGTCTCTGTGCTGCTCATAGTCAATGGATTTGAGATGGACGATTGTGGAACAAGGAAGTTTTGCACGCGATTTGTTCAGATCTTTTCATGCTTTTTCTCACAACAAGATTGGCTGCATGGGCAGAGAACTAAGCAAGTCTTCTACACGCTAAGTTACAGGATTACATGAAGTGGTCATGTTGCTGAGGAATGTCAAAAGTTGGAGGGTTTGCTTCTACCATTGTGATAACTAATTTGCAAGATAGTCGGCAATAGTTGACCCTAACTAGTGGAACATAATATATATATTATTTGAATTATCAAAAAAATTTATATTAGAATACATTAAAGAAAATGATAATTATTCTATAATCATACCTTATTATAAAAAAGAATCCAAATTGTGAGAGAGGGTGTATTTGCATTGCCCTAAAGTTTATATGAGAAGAGGGACGAGCATGATCCTATTACATGAAAAAGAAATGAAAATAGAACTTCATATAAAAGAAGGGAAAAAAAATTAGGCTTGTAGTATACGCATGTTGATAACTCCATCCCTTTTCTTGTTGCTCGTCAACTATAATTTGTCAGTTCTCTTGCACTCCCGATTGGCCACACGCTGAGAAGTTCAAAATGGATGGTTGAATATAAATATTTTATTTAGATCTATGACTTTAAACATATAAATTCTTCGATCGGACTATTTGATCACGATCTAAACATTTAAAAAGCCCCACATACTAATTTTTGTTAAGTTTCAAATATTATACACCGTTAAACTAGCCTACTCACTATGTCGGTCGTTCATTTTGGGTCTACTTGATGAATGAGCAAAAAGCATTCAAAACATTTGACCTCTTGATTTTTCAGTTACTTTAAATAATGTATTAATTTTAACGGAGTGAATCTTGTACATCAATGTCGTGAGATTAAATTTGAGTTCGAAAGATTCGAAACTCCGCCTTCACCAAGTCCATCCCTTGTTACATAGGAACTTTCAAATTATTTTGTCTGTTTCTCGCCCACAAATGCTCCTCCTCGTACAGTCACGAGACACCTAAAACATAAATCATACCAGATTTTATGACCATATCATGTTGGAATTGAAGAATATGAAAGGCGCTTTAACCAAGGAAGGAAATTGAAAGGTGGTTCTTAAATTAAGGAACGTTCTATTGAATGGAAAACCTCCCACCTGATATTTGCCGACCTGGCCAATTAGATTGTTGATAACTCAGTGATCTTGATTAGTTGTCAGATTGATTCTTGTTAAGCAGAATAACCAACATATCATACCTCTCAGCCGGCGCTAGAACAGGAGATGGTTACCTCGAGTCAAAAAGGCTAATTTTTTAGGCCAAATAGTTCACCATCCAGTATCTCTAGCAAAAAGATGAAAGCAAAGCAAATCCTTTCAACTCTGCGGTTGACAATTGAAACCTCAGGAGCTTAGACAAATAAATCACATTCAATGGTGACTAGATTGGCTAACTGGAACCGCTCTCGTTACATTCTTTCAACCTGGGTGACTACTTGCTTGTTCTTGGCAATTGCCATCCTCCTCTTCTGCTGCCACTCTTGACCCGGCTCCTGCCGAGTTTTTCCTTCTCAGATATCTTTTTATGGAATTCTTATGTCCTTGAATGATAGTGAGTCTTCGAACCTGAGAGGAAGACAACTTCGATGTAGTTTGTGGATCATCAAATTCGCAAGGAGAACATTCGTGTTTCCTAGTTCTTTCTATTTTTTTAATGGTAGTTTTGGGATAGCTCTTTCACCGAAAGTTTGCCTGTACAAGCATGAACTCATGAATGGTTTTCTGAGAATACGAATATGAGGCTACTACTAACAGGGAAGACTTGTACGGTTGTTAAATCATTAAAGAATTATTCATGACTAATCATTTGCATTTTTTTTTTAAAGGCAAAATGAGGCCGGAGGCTTAATTTAAATATATTAAATAAAAAGAGAAACAAAATACAGGAAGATCCTCACCAAGTATGTAACACTTGCCTTAATTAATCACCTTTTTCTTGACATTTACATGCTTTAAGGAGGTGATGTGAAAACAAGTATTCATATAAGATACTTATACTATACATTATACTATACATATTAGTATGTATATATTAGTATGTATGTATATGGATTTATATACACACACATGCATGTTGACTTCTGTATCATACCCCCACCATACTTGTGGGTACAAGTACTTCATGAAGGGAAGAGGGATGAAGGCCTTGCTTATAGGTGTAAGGTATAGATGTAGGGAGATGGTGTTAGGGGGGCACTTGTCATGATATCCTTGAAGGGAATGAAGTATAAATGGGGGGAAAATGAAGAGAACATGTCATTTAGCAACACCCTCTCTCTCTCTCTCTCTCTCTCTCTCTCTCTCTCTCTTCATTCTCCAACTCTAAAACCCTACTCTCCCTTTTCTTTGACAGCCAGCCAAGGCAAAAACAGCCAACAAACCCCAAAGTTTCCCCTTCATTTCTTCACTTACTCACACTCTCCCCCTCTCATTCCCTCGAGAATCTTTCCCTTACTTCTTTTATACTAAAAAGGTTTTCTTTACTTATTTTACCTCCTCCAAAAATCAAATAGAACATGATAAAGTGGTGATCTAACATCACCTTAGAAGAAATTCTTGAAGAACAAGGTTGGCCTAGGTTATTAAGTTAGGAGGGTGATATTAGTTGAAGAAGGTAAGCAAATCCTTAAGACGACTACCCCTCTTATACCCTTTTAACTAAGAACTAATTATGACATTATTATGATTTTGTAGACTCTATTATAGCCGGTGACCGAGCTTGATTAAGGGATATCCTCTTCAAGGGTGAGTAGAACATCTGAACCCTAATATAATAATAGGTAGTGTAAAGCTTGAAATAAGTGAAAATTTCTAAGTTATAAGTGAACGTGAAATTGAATGATAATGCATGTGTATGATTTATAGATTTTATGTGTACATAATCTTATGGTAATCATGTTGTAACTATTTTCATATATTTTTTAACATTGTGCATGATTGTGTGTATACATGGTAGTCAGCCACATTCCTTTTTAGAGAATTAGTTCTATGGATAAATATGATACTTGATGCGATGCATATATTTATGGCTATGCATATATTAAGATGACATGATATGTTGGTTATCTTGAAAATGCTCGCATGTTGATAATTTAGCTAGTGGTTACCTATACATGTTAATGACTTCCATAATGTTGGCATGATGTAAAGTAAAAATTATGAAATTATTATGTTGTATTTGCTCTATGAATCCTTGCATGTTGTAACATGAAGGACGTGATTATTGCATATTTGGAGGAAGGGACCGGGTTGAACCGGAGATGACCGAAGGGAAGAATATATGATAACGTATCGGAGGAAGGGACCGGGTTGAACCAGAGGTGATCGAAGGGGAGAATATTACGTTGAATAACGTATAGGAGGAAGGGATCGGGTTTAACCAGAGGTGATCGAAGGAGAAAATACATTTTATGTTTAACAAGTGTGTTAATATGGTTAAGATAGAAATTGCATGTTAAAACTATATAAAAATCTTAAATACTAGACTCTGTGATGAGTCGACTGATACAGGCAAATTCCTACATATAAGTCGACTAACCCTTAGACTTAGTCGACTATAGAGGTGAGATTCTGTTACATAAGTCGCTGGAAACCACCCCTAGTCGACTATACAAATAGATTAGTCGACTATCTTTAGTTGCAGGTAGCAAATAGAGAGTGGACATTTTCTTTTAGCCATGATTAGTCAACTATAGATGGTGACAAGTCGACTAGTATCTAGAGTAATCGACTATACAAGATAGGGTAGTCGACTAAAATTGTTATAAGTAACAAACAGAGAGCACATATCCTTTTAGTCAATACTTAGTCGACTATAGACGGTTTATAAGTCGACTAGTACAAAGTGTAGTCGACTATATGAGATAGGGTAGTCGACTAGGTAAGTCACATGCAGCCAACAGAGAGTGAATATCTTTTTGGACAGACCCCAGTCGACTATAGCTTCAATATAAGTCGACTAATAGTCATATTAATCGACTATAGGAATGGGCAAGTCGACTAGCAGGACCTATTACTGTGTTTTGGTTAGGACTTCAGTAAATACTCAAAAATGTCCAAAAATAGTATAAATTACAATTGTTAACCTAATGATAAATCCCTAATAGACATACGTAATGGTCATGCATATGATTATTATTTTACTCACTGAGCTGTCGAGCTCACTCTGTTATATTAATCACCTTCAGGTTTGGGATAAAGGCAAATGACCCACTTAATGATAATACGGGATAGGTGGCAGCGGGAGATATTTTCACCCCTTTGGCATGTACTTTTGATATGTAAAACTTCTATATTGATGTTTGCCATGAACTTGTAATATATTGAAATGCTTGTATCATTAGGTGCTTGACTTGAATACTGTGTAATATTAGTGGGGTTTATAAAATACTAATGTGTAGGCTGTGTTTTCTAGTAGGTTGTCAGATCAATGTTTTGGAAATATGATAAATCATGCTGAGATCATGTATGCACATAAAGTGGGAAATGTTGTAGTATTAAGTAGGCTGATGTTAGCCGAAATTGAAGTGTTGTATCTTGATGGGTCCCACGCTTGGGTTAAGGATAATCTGTGATGATTGTAATGAATGAAAATTTTAAGACTGGGACCGTTTCAGTTGGTATTAGAGCTAAGGGTTATAGGTAGAAGGAGAAGATTAAGTCGGGGTAGGAGGCAATATAATTGTTAGGCTTAATATGTGTGGATATGTGATTATAGTTAGCTAGTGGGTTTTATGTGACGGATTAACCATAAGTCAAGCGGTAATTGATTATTTCCTCGCATCAGAATCAGGGTGCCCGCACATCCTGATTCGGGTGAGTTGACTGAGAGTGCGGGCTCTCAGGAACAGCTACCAATGGTATGTGACACTGGAACGAGAGAATGCATCGAATTATCTATTGAACCTAAGTTATTGTAAAACATGAAACCTACGGGTAGGTTAAGGATAAGTGTAAGTGTAAGAGTGTGTACATATGTTGCTTCTTTCTTGTTGTATAGTAGTATGTCGAGACTATTTTTATGGGTTGGGATTGATATGACTCCTTATTTACATGTAAATGGGAGACTCTTGACATTTATTGGCTAGTCTCTAGCTCGGATAGTTCGAGTGCGAGTTGGATGGCAGATTCCATGGATTGGGGATATGAGTCTGATGAGACTGACCCAGAGGTCATATTTGCAGCCCCAGACCACATAGACCATGAGGAGATTGAGTCTTAGGCGTCTAATGAGCCTGAACTGATCATTATCGATACAGAGAGTTTGGTTAGGGATTCATTTGATGTTGTAGAGATGGAGGCAATAAAAGAAGAGACCCGAAAAGGATTCACTTATGGAGGTGTCTTTTGGGATGAGAAATGGGAAGATGATATGGATCTATATGATGATTTGGATGACTGGTGCTGCGCAGGAGACGAATTACGGGGGGAGGCTTGGATGATAGCGAGGATAGTAGCAGTACTAGCGGGGACTCAAGTGGGGAGACTCTACCCTATGAAGGATGAAGCTGTGAGCAATTACTTTTGATATGTATTTATATGTGTAAGCCTAGTGTGCTAGTTGATGGATATCTTAGGAGTTTTGTTGTATATGCCTTGGCACATCTTGTATGCATGCACATGGGATAGTACGAATATCCAAAGGGTGGATATATCAGTGAAATATCCTTAAATCCGTTTTGGGATGTGTGTGTGTGTGTATATAGCAAGTTGCTTGTTTGCAAGTGATAATGAATATTGTGTTAAAGTCATTCCATGAAACTAAAATTTTATTTAAAAATTATTTTCACATATGTGAAGTATATTAACTAGACGTCCTTATCTTATAGGAAGGACGCATGGATCTAAATCAATTACCACCCAATGAGTCATTCTCGCTCGGTGTGTCACACTATAGTGTGATGGGAAGTGCACACCCCATGAACAATAATGAAGATTCAGAAGTCCAGATAGGAGGAGGTCATGGAACTCCAGGGGTGACGCCGGAGTGGCTCACTCAGTTAATGATAAGAGCAAATGATAACAATTCCCACTGAGTATTGGAATAGTTTCAAAAGATGAAACCACCAGTATTTGAAGGGGAGGTGGATCCCTTATAAGCTGAAGCATGATTTCTCCAGATAGAGAAGATCCTGGATGTAATGAACTGCACTGATGAGCAGAGGGTATCTTTCTCTTCCTTTATGTTTCAAAAGGAAACAGAACACTGGTGGAGGACAATGAAAAGTAGTGTGAAAAGTACAAGAGAACCAATCACCTGGGAATTTTTAGTGAATGAATTCACTGAAAAATATATTCCGGAGACGGCCAGAAACAAGATGGCGTCAGAATTTCTGGAATTACGGTAAGGCTAGATGAATGTGTCCCAATACGACCAGAGGTTACCCAATTATTTAGGTATACTGATGCCTTGGTGAAGAGCGAGGCAGAAAGGACAAAGAGGTTCGTGAAGGGCCTGAAATCAGAAATTCAAGACAGATTGATCCCTCTACAACTAAAGAATTATCTCTAAGCTGTGGAAAGAGGTTTGGAGGTAGAAATGGATATGTAAAAAAGTCATGAAGACTGAGCGAAGAAACTTTCAAGCTCAAAGCGTCCCCGATATTAAGGACCATCAATGTCGGTGGCATCGGGATCCACCAGAAGTAAAGGATTTGGGTTTACTGTCACCCTTCAAAGAGGAGGATAGGCCATAGGCAGAGGAACATGATTGAGGAACATAGACACTTTTTCGAAAACTTAGGCTACCTCTGCGTCCCACCCCAGAACCTCGGAGGCCCTTTGGTGTCAGAAGTGCAGAATAAACCATTTTGGAGACTGCCTCCAAGAAAGGGCTTGCTATAATTGTGAAGGAATAGGGCATTTAAAGAAAAATTGTCCGACGAAACGTGGAAGCCAAGGGCAGAGTAGGGGAAGTGGGAGGCCAGTTATGAGAATGAACCCTTCTAGGGGACCAACCAGTAATTTTATGCCGCCCAATAATGCTCCGCGACCTGCTGCAACTCAATCATCTGTACAGGAGCCGCGGGCTCAAGGAAGAACTTTTGCATTGACCCATCAAGAAGTTATGGCCTCAAATGCAGTAGTGGAAGGTATGATCTCCATATCAGGACATATTGCCCATGCATTGTTTGATCCTGGAGCTACTCATTCATTCATATCTAGTACTTTTACTTATAAATTAAATCAAGTATCGGAACCCCTAGGATTTCAGTTGGTTGTATCCACACCCATACGGGTAAAGATAATAGGTAGCACTAAATATGTGAACTGTGAAGTGATGATTGGAGAGATGAAAACATCTATTGATTTGATTAAGCTGGGCGAGATGGAGTTTGATGCAATATTAAGAATGGATTAGTTGTCCGCTTATGGTGCACATATGGATTGTAATAGGAAGAGAATCATCTTTAAAATGGAAGGAGTTCCGGAGTTTATTTTTAAAGGGGTGAAAGTTAGTCGTGAGATACCCTACATATCAGCCATTAAAGCCACCAAGTTAATGAGACAGGGATGTCAAGGATTTCTTCCTTCAATTTTGGATACCACTGGAATTGATATCAAAATTGAGATTATTCCAGTTGTGAATGAGTTTCCTGATGTATTCCCGGAAGATTTAACAGGATTGCCCTCAGATCGAGATGTAGAATTTGCAATAGATGTGATGCCCGGTACTGCCCCAATTTCAAAGGCACCATATCATATGACCCTTGCAGAAATGAAAGAACTTAAAACTCAACTACATGAATTATTAGATAAAGCTTTCATCCGACCAAGTGTATCTCCCTAGAGAGCACTGGTACTATTTGTTAAGAAGAAGGATGGGAGTATGAGATTATGTATTGACTATCGGGAATTGAATAAGGCCACTAATTAAAAATAGGTACCTGCTCCCTCGGATTGATGACTTATTTGATCAACTACAAGGGTCTTGTGTATTTTCTAAGATAGACCATAGGTCAGGGTATCATCAGTTAAAGGCAAAACCAGAAGATGTGTCCAAATCGGCTTTTAGAACAAGATATAGACATTTTGAATTCCTAGTCATGCCTTTTGGACTCACTAATGCCCCAGCAACATTTATGGACCTAATGAATCGAGTGTTCCAACCATATCTTGATCAGTTTGTGGTGGTATTTATCGATGATATTTTGATCTATTCGAAGAATAGGGAAGATCATGAAAATCATCTTAAAATTGTCCTCCAAATCTTGAGGGAGAAGCAACTTTATGCTAAATTGAAGAAATGTGAATATTAGTTGGAACAAGTAGGGTTTCTTGGCCATATTATATCCAAGGAGGGAATATCAGTAGATCTAATGAAAATTGAAGCAATCAAAGACTGGCCTAGACCCACAAATGTCACTGAAGTTCGAAGTTTCTTGGGGTTAGCTGGATACTATAGAAGATTTGTGGAAGGATTCTCTCTAATTGTGACACCATTAACACAATTAACTAGAAATAATAAGAAATTTGTATGGGGAGAAGAACAAGATAGGAGCTTCCTTGAAGTTAAAACGAAACTAATATCTGCTCCTTTTCTAATTGTACCTTCAGGAACTGAAGGATTTACCATCTATAGTGATGTGTCAAAATTGGGACTAGGATGTGTGTTAATGTAACATGAGAGAGTTATTGCATATGCATCTCGACAATTGAGAATTCATGAAAGAAATTACCCTACTCATGATTTGAAATTAGCCGCTGTGATTTTTGCTTTGAAGATCTAGCGACATTACTTGTATGGAGTGTCTTGTGAAATCTTTACGGACCATAAAAGTTTGAAATATATTTTCACACAAAAAGAACTGAATATGCGGCAGAGGAGATGACTAGAACTAATAAAAGATTATGAAATTACTATCCAATACCACCCTGAAAAGGCCAATGTAGTGGCTGATGCCTTGAGTCGGAAATCAGGAGGAGCAGTGGCCACTCTGATAACTCGCCAAAAAAGATTATTAAGAGATCTAGAAGAAATACAAGTAGAGGTGCGAGTCAGTGATCCGTCTAATGCTAAGTATCAATTGAATCAAGTAAGTATTCAGTTTGATCTATATGACAAAATCAAAGAGGCCCAACAAAAAGATGCTCAAATAAGAAAAATTATGAAGAAAGTACAAGAAGGAGAACTCAAGGAGTTTCAAATTGAAGATGATGTACTGAAATTCAGACGCAGATTATGTGTGCCAGATGTAGCAGAGATTAAGGAAGAAATAATGCAGGAAGCTCATTGTACCCCGTATACAGCTCATCCAGGGAGTACAAAAATATATCAGGATCTGCGTCATAACTTCTGGTGGGATGGAATGAAAATTGATATTTTCAAGTTTGTCCACAAGTGTTCAGTTTGTTAGCAAGTGAAAGCGGAACATAAGAAGCCCCCGGGATTGGTGGTACCATTACCGATTCCTGAATGGAAGTGGTGTCACATCGCCATGGATTTTGTTACTGCACTTCCTCGGACATCCCAAGGACTAGACACAGTCTGAGTAGTGGTAGATAAACTTACTAAATCTGCCCACTTCCTGCCTATCCGAATCAATTATTCTATGGAAAGACTGGCTCAAGTATATATCCGAGAAATAGTTAAACTGCATGGAGTACCTGAGTCCATTATATCAGATCGGGATCCTAAATTTCAATCTAGATTTTGGAGGAGCCTGTCCGAAGCTATGGGCACTAAGTTGCAACTCAGTACAGTTGCACACTCCCAAACAGATGGACAGTCAGAGAGAACTATTCAAATATTGGAAGATATGTTGATGACTTGTGTATTAGATTTTAGGAAAAGTTGGGACAACTACTTACCTTTAGTGGAGTTTGCTTATAATAATAGTTATCAGTCCACCATCAGTATGCCTCCGTTTGAAGCATTGTATGGTAGAAAATGTAGATCACCGATCTGTTGGGAGGAAGTTGGGGATATAAGGATATTCGACCCTGACATAATGCAAGAAGCCACTGATAAGATCAAGTTAATTAAGGAAAGGATGAGAGCAGCTCAGAGCAGGCAGAAAGCTTATGCAGACAATCGTCGCAAACTACTAGAATTTGAGGTAGGGGATAAAGTTTTTCTGAAGGTATCTCCAATGAAGGGAGTGAGATGCGCCGGCAATAAAGAACAAATTAGCTCCTAGATATGTTGAACCATTTGAAATATTAGATAAAATTGGACCGGTTGCCTATCGTTTAGCCTTACCTCTTGTTTTGGAGAGGATGCACAATGCATTTCATGTCTCTCCGTTAAGAAAGTATGTACCTGATCCTGACCACATAATCTCTTTTAGACCTCTGTAAATATAAAAATACATGTTATATACTGAAGAGCTAGTGCAAATCTTAGATCGCAAAGAGATACAATTTAGAAACAAAGTTATTTCCTTGGTCAAGGTTTTATGGAGGAATCAACATATAGAAGAAGCAACTTGGGAACTAGAAGAGGAGATGCGGAAGAACTATCCACATTTATTCTAAGGTACGTTGAGTTTTGAGGACGAAACTTCTATAAGGAGGGTAGAATGTAACCCTCGCCTTAACTAATCACCTTTTTCTTGGCATTTAAATGCTTTAAGGAGGTGATGTGAAAACAAATATTCATGCAAGATACTTATACTATACATTACTATACATATTAGTATGTATATATTAGTATGTATGTATATGGATTTATATACACACACATGCATGTTGACTTCTTTACCATACCCCCACCATACTTGTGGGTACAAGTACTTCATGAAGGGGAGAGGGATGGGGGCCTTGCTTATAGGTGTAAGGTATAGGTGTAGGGAGATAGTGTTAGGGGGGCACTTGTCATGATATCCTTGAAGGGAATGGAGTATAAATAGGGGGAAAAATGAAGAAAAAATTTCATTTGGCAACACCCTCTCTCTCTCTCTCTCTCTTCATTCTCTAACTCTAAAACCCTACTCTCCCTTTTCTTTGACAGCCAGCCAAGGCAAAAACAGCCAGCAAACCCCCAAGTTTCCCCTCCATTTCTTCACTTAACACTCTCTCCCTCTCATTCCCTAAAGAATCTTTCCCTTACTTCTTTTATACTAAAAAGGCTTTCTTTACCTATTTTACCTCCTTCAAAAGTCAAATAGAACATGGTAAAGTGGTGATCTAACATCACCTTAGAAGAAATTCTTGAAGAACAAGGTTGGCCTAGGTTATCAAATTAGGAGGGTGATATTGGTTGAAGAAGGTAAGCAAATCCTTAAGACTACTACCCCTCTTATACCCTTTTAACTAAGAACTAATTATGACATTGTTATGGTTTTGTAGACTCTATTATAGCCGGTGACCGAGCTTGATTACGGATATCCTCTTCAAGGGTGAGTAGAACATCCGAACCCTAGTATAATATAGGTAGTGTAAAGCTTGAAATAAGTGAAAATTTCTAAGTTATGAGTGAACATGAAATTGAATGATAATGCATGTGTATGATTTATAAATTTTATATGTACATAATCTTATGGTAATCATGTTGTAGCTATTTTCATGTATGTTTAACATTGTGCATGATTGTGTGTATACATGATAGTCAACCACACGCCTTTTTAGAGAAACAGTTCTATAGATAAATATGATACTTGATGCTATGCATATATTTATGGCTACACATATATTAAGATGACATGATATGTTGGTTATCTTGAAAAGGCTCGCATGTTGATAATTTAGCTAGTGGTTACCTATACATGTTAGTGACTTCCATAATGTCGGCATGATGTAAAGTAGAAATTATGAAATTAATATGTTGTATTTGCTTTATGAATCCTTGCATGTTGTTATAACATGAAGGACGTGATTATTTCATATTTGGAGGAAGGGACCAGGTTGAACCGGAGGTGACCGAAGGGGAGAATATATGATAACGTATAGGAGGAAGGGATCGGGTTGAACTGGAGGTGATCGAAGGGGAGAATATTATGTTGAATAACATATAGGAGGAAGGGACCGGGTTTAATTGGAGGTGATCGGGGGGAGAATACATTTTATGTTTAACAAGTGTGTTAATATGGTTAAGATAGAAATTGCATGTTAAAACTATATAAAAATCTTAAACACTAGACTCTGTGATGAGTCGACTGATACAGGCAAATTCTTACATATAAGTCGACTAACCCTCAGACTTAGTCGACTATAGCTGTGAGATTCTGTTACATAAGTCACTGGAAACCACCCCTAGTCAACTATACAAATAGATTAGTCGACTATCTTTAGTTGCAGGCAGCAAACAGAGACTGGAGATGTGACGCCCCGATCCCGGCGGATACGGGTACGTTACTGCGATGTATATACGCAGGTCAGAATTACCCTCACGTATATACGTTAAGCATCAGTACAGGTAAGAATCAGAGTACGGAAGCAAGCGGTGCATTATACATTCCAACATACGTAAGTACAATTACAAAGTTATCACCAGAGGTGACGAATATTACAAGAATATTACATCACCTGATAGGCGCAAATGCGAGAATACAAAGATATGTACATGTATGAACAGTACAAAAGGGCGCTCACGAGATAGCTGGAGAAGCCGCGAGCCAACAGGGGGAGCAAGGATGGGACTGGAGCTACAACTGATCTGTCTGCTCCACAGAAGTAAGCTTGGTCCTCAGCAGGAAGATCTCCTTCGGTCCAAGCTCCAGGACCTGGACATGAGGATCCAGAGGAGTCAGAACTCCCCCAGCGAGTGGTGAGGCAAAAGCCAGATGGCGTGCTGACATGGGTACAAGAGTATCGATAAAACCGAATCATAATCATGCAAAAGCAGATAGATGCATAACAAGTGGTATCAAGCAGGGAATACTCATGATATGATAAAATAAGGGAAGGTAACGAGACGAGAAATAAAGTAGATAGGACGACACCAGTTATCTCCTAAACTAACATAAAACCGATAAAAACCAATAAAACCGATTACAAGTAAAACCGATCACACAAGCTTAGGTCACGGCTCCATGAGACTGGTACATCGAAAGAATAATCCAAATAAGGAAACCCTCATTTATATACCTTTATCACATGTCACCGTAATCCAAGCGCATACGACCTGAGTTACAAAACAACACAACAGTTTATATTAGCATATTATTATAATTGGGGCCGTCTAAGTTCCAAGTTTCAGTATGTGTCCCATTCCACATACTTCCACTCATAACTTATATAGCAACTTACTTGGAAACTGATAAAGTTCAATGAATCATGTTTCGGATGGGCCCCGTACATGCCCGGGACAACGGTTCAGGAGTATCCGGTGCTGAGCCGGAACGTACCGCTAGGTACCGGGACTTATGGTCGCCCGAACAGGAATAGAGTATCGCAGATCCTATAGAAATAGGCCTAGGGCGTGTGCATACCCGGCAGGAATAATCAGGAGTAGGGGTGCCAGCACACCCCACGGAATCCCTGGTGGCCGCCAGGTGATCCCTCAAGTATTTGGCCACGCGCGGCTCGATAAGACCACCATAAACATGATTAATCAGGGCCCATCAGTTTCCCCCAAACCAGGTACAAGTTGTCTTCTTATAATAATTTATCCAGTGAAAATGTCCACAGAGTATCCATAGTAATCTTATATTCATGGTTATCCCATTACGGGGATCAACAGGAGTAAATTCAGGAGCCTCCCTTTTTAAGGGGTTCAAGTGTCAACGTGTCAAGAAGCAGGTGGTAAATCATATGCCAGGTAGTAAGTCATGTCAGGTGATAGCACATTAGTTGTCAAGTATGATACAGACAGATGTATGTCAACAGTTAATATAACAAGCATATACATCACAATACCAAACGAGAACACCGATATAAATACATAATGTTATGTAAGTCAACCCGACGATGCGGGAAAGTCCAATGAGAAAGCGAGAACACTCGCCTAAAATTCTGGAAAACACTGTGAAATCCCAAGTTCTGGAATCCAGGTAATCAACGCGTCAATGCGTTCAAATAACAGGGAGAAGAGAATGGAGACGCGGGAATCGCAGACGCGGGAGACGCGCTGCGGAGATGTCACAAACGCGAGCGTTCAAGTCAGGACGCGAGGAGAACGCGGACGTGGGTTCTGCGTCGCGTTAGCACAAGAAGAACACAGACGCGGGCATGGGTTTCCGCGTCGTGTTGATACGAGAAGGACACAGACGCGGGCCTGGACTCCGCGTTGCGTCGATACAAGAACGCGAAGGCCGCGTTAAGGAATTGCTTAGACGCGGGAGTGAGATCCGCGTCAGCAATAAAACAGAGGAGGGAAGGTGATTTCGGGGTGGTGGTGTTTAGTGTTGCAATTGACACCGAAAAGATTACCGGAATAATCGTGAACGATTACCGAAATAATCACCGGAGCCGGAATGATCACCGGAATAACCGTGAACGATTACCGAAATAATCACCGGAGATATTACCGACGAAGAGGAGCTCGACCCCCAATCCTAAGGAGGTGGCCGGCCCTGATAAGAGTCATTTTCCAAATGGAGAAGACGAACAGGAAGAGGAACCAGGATGAAAAGAAAGAAACAGAGAAGGAAAGGAAAGAAGAAAGGGGGAAGAGGAGAATGACAGTCGATGGCTGGCGGTCACCGGCGGCGGCCGAAGTTGGCCGGAAGTGGCCGGAGTTGGCCGGAAAGGTGGCCAAGCAATATGTGAAGGGGTGCAAGTATAGTTCAAATTGAAAGATTGGAGTTTTGAAAACAAGGCTTCGGAGAACGAAGCTATGGCTCGTCAGAAAGAGCACGACGAGGAGATGAAGACGGCGCGGTCGTTGGTGGCTAAGATGGTGCATATGGTGGTGGAGAGGGTGGAGAAAGTGGTGGTGGAAATGGGTTACTTTGGTGTTTCATGGTGAAAAAGAGGAAGAAGAAGGTGATATGGAGTTGTTGTGGTTGTTAGAAATGGAGGAGGAGATGGAGGAGAAAGAGGTGGTGGTATTGGTGAAAGAAATGGTGGTGGAAATGGAAGGTAAAATGGTGGAGAAATGGGTGGCCAAAGGAGGCGTGGGCTATTTTTGGCTCTCTGTTGCTGTAAAATGAAGAAGAAGAAGAGAAAATGAAGGAGAGAGAAGGAGTGGGGTGATTATATAAGGGGGGAAAAAGGATTATTACAATATTGCCCTTCTCACTACATGAACATGCGTTTCATTTAAAATAGAATGGGCTGCGTCCCATAAACAAATCCGCGTCCAGCCATTTCCTAGACGCGGTGATGGACGACGCGGAGAAGGTCTTGCGTCCAGGGAAAAATGCGAAAGCTGCGTTTTAACAAAAGGACAAAAGTCATAATGACTAGATTGGAGTTGATTAGCAGTGCATTAAATACGGCATGGGGAGGATCTCTGCATTAAATGCAGAATCCTAGGTTGGTGAAACTCGCGTCTAGCGAGGAGAGAGAAAAGTGGGAAAAATATCTGGATACTATTCCGGTATCTGGGAAAACACCGAAAACTCCGGAAAAGTCCAAAAAATGGAATAGCTTGGAAGGCGTCCCAAAAATTCTCAAAAATAATAAATATTATAAAAAGATTTTTGGTGAAATCGGTTTTCAGAAATTCATTCTCATTTTCAAAATAAAAATCATAAGGTCGACCGTCAATATCGGTCTACACCGGGTTGGCCGGAATTTGATAAATTCTGAAAATTCCCAGAAAAAGCCTGAAAGGAGAAAATATAATTCTAAGAAGTAATATGAAAGCAGAATCTAGAAATTTGATTCCAATCGTAAACTAAAATTCTTGGAATCAACCAGTGATACTGGCCGACACCAAATCCAGTGGAATTTTGATAAATTTAGAAAATTCTCAAAAAAAAGTATTTAGATAGAAAATATGATTTTAAGAAGTTACAAGAAAGCCGTTTCTTAAAATTCAACTCCGTTTGTAAATTAAAAAATCCGAGAATCGGTCAGCAGTATCGGTCGACCCCGGTTTTGAAGATTCACAATTTAATTCTGGAAAATTTTAGAAAATCATAGAAAATCTAAAATATTAGAAAATGATGTTTAAAACTGAAATCGGTCAAATCGGAATACCAGAATGTCCAAATCGAGCAATACTCTAGGATCGGGTTCCCGGTTCAGATTAGGGCTGACTCCGAGTTCACGAATCCAGATCCAAGGCAAAACGATCATGTAAGCATCTCATAATACAAAACAAGTGCAGAAGGTAAAATCGAAAAAATACGACTGAAAAATCTGAATACGCAACTATGTACGTATTCCGGAAGCGGGGTGTTACAATCCACCCACCTTACAAAAAATTGCGTCCTCGCAATTTCGATAAGGGGAAGATGAACACAGGAGAGACCAGGATTGAAAATGAGAGAATGATAAAGTGGGATATTTACGAAAGATTACCAACTCAAAAATGCAAAAGATCAGGGTAACGGTTATAGTGATATCCTCAAGGTTCCTGCTCTGGATACTGGTCTTCACATTCTGCTGCTGCTCGTCTGATGCCTCTGCCGCCATGTTGTAGACTTGACCTCTGCCATGATCAGCTCTAGTTCTTGGTCCTCTCTGCGGCTGATCATACTGTTGGGGCGAAAATGGGGCTCTTCGGTCAACGGGCTCTGGGTTTCCTCTCAGTGGTGGGGCTGGAAGTGCTGGGGGTGTTGGTCGTGTTGGAAATGTTGATGGTGTTGGGTAGGTCCTCTTGAATGGGCAACCACCTGTCAAGTGATTACCGGATCCACATACCAAACATAGTCCATTAGCCCTACGGCAGTCGCGTTGGAGGTGTCCGGGCTTTTGGCAGTACCCGCATATCATCTGCTGAGGGGAGATCGGAATGGTCGCTTGACTATCGGCCCGTTGGGGGTCCTTACTGCTTCTTCTTCATTCATCAATTGAAAGGGTCTCTTCACTGACTTGTTCTGTACCGGGTTCTCATTCTTCTTCTCCAGTCCTCGTTCTACTTCTCGGGCAATGGAGAGAACCTGGGAGTATGTCTTCAGCTGTTGAGGTATAAGATATATCTGGACATCCATCTTCAGCCCTTGCTGAAATCTGCTCGCCCGTTTCTCTTCGTCTGCCACCATGTAGGGAGCAAACCTGCTGAGCCTCAAGAATTCAGCAGCATATTCATCAACTGATCGGTTGCGCTGCTGCAGGCGGATAAATTGTTCTTCCATGTCCCTTTGAGCTGTTACAGGGAAGAATCTCTCGTAGAAACCCTTTGAGAACTGGTCCCATGTGATGGGTTTCTCCAGTGTTGCTTCTTCCGCCAACCACCATGTTCGGGCCACGTCCTTCAATTGTATTTTGGCCACTTCCACTTGGTTCTCATCAGGGACTCGGGCCGCCTTCAAAAGATCTGTTGTGTCTATCAGCCACTGTTCCGCATCCAGAGGCTTCTCTGTTCCTGAAAAGATCGCCGGCTGTAATCTTCTGAAATCCGACACGTTGCCTGGCCTCTGTTCTCGGGGTGCAACTAACAGTCCTTGTCGTAGAAGCTCTGTCTGCTGTTGTTGACTCTGCATCATCCCTTGAAGTATCCTTATCATACCATCATTGTCTCTGTTGGATCCATCTTGAGAAGTACCAGCACCATTACGTGTTCCCCGTCTTTCCATATTTGAGTTGGTTGAAGTGGGTAACAAGAAGAAAGAGATAACTGGAAGGTAAAAGATTGAATGTCTCAGGATTCAAGAAATGGATCAGAAGGAAGGAATAGATAACTCTGCACTTGTAGTTGGATTGTATAACCAGGACTCTTGTATTCCAGTTGCAAATTTCTTTACCATTAATTTGCCGTCTGGACGTACTGAGGATGCGAGAGCCTAGGCTCTGATACCACCCTGTGACGCCCCGATCCCGGCGGATACGGGTACGTTACTGCGACGTATATACGCAGGTCAGAATTACCCTCACGTATATACGCTAAGCATCAGTACAGGTAAGAATCAGAGTACGGAAGCAAGCGGTGCATTATACATTCCAACATACGTAAGTACAATTACAAAGTTATCACCAGAGGTGACGAATATTACAAGAATATTACATCACCTGATAGGCACAAATGCGAGAATACAAAGATATGTACATGTATGAACAGCACAAAAGGGCGCTCACGAGATAGCTGGAGAAGCCGCGAGCCAACAGGGGGAGTAAGGATGGGACTGGAGTTACAACTGATCTGTCTGCTCCACAGAAGTAAGCTTGGTCCTCAGCAGGAAGATCTCCTTCGGTCCAAGCTCCAGGACCTGGACATGAGGATCCAGAGGAGTCAGAACTCCCCCAGCGAGTGGTGAGGCAAAAGCCAGATGGCGTGCTGACATGGGTACAAGAGTATTGATAAAACCGAATCATAATCATGCAAAAGCAGATAGATGCATAACAAGTGGTATCAAGCAGGGAATACTCATGATATGATAAAATAAGGGAAGGTAACGAGACGAGAAATAAAGTAGATAGGACGACACCAGTTATCTCCTAAACTAACATAAAACCGATAAAAACCAATAAAACCGATTACAAGTAAAACCGATCACACAAGCTTAGGTCACGGCTCCATGAGACTGGTACATCGAAGGAATAATCCAAACAAGGAAACCCTCATTTATATACCTTTATCACATGTCACCGTAATCCAAGCGCATACGACCCGAGTTACAAAACAACACAACAGTTTATATTAGCATATTATTATAATTGGGGCCGTCTAAGTTCCAAGTTTCAGTATGTGTCCCATTCCACATACTTCCACTCACAACTTATATAGCAAGTTACTTGGAAACTGATAAAGTTCGATGAATCATGTTTCGGATGGGCCCCGTACATGCCCGGGACAACGGTTCAGGAGTATCCGGTGCTGAGCCGGAACGTACCGCTAGGTATCGGGACTTATGGTCGCCCGAACAGGAATAGAGTATCGCAGATCCCATAGAAATAGGCCTAGGGCGTGTGCATACCCGGCAGGAATAATCAGGAGTAGGGGTGCCAGCACACCCCACGGAACCCTGTGGCCGCCAGGTGATCCCTCAAGTATTTGGCCACGCGCGGCTCGATAAGACCACCATAAACATGATTAATCAGGGCCCATCAGTTTCCCCCAAACCAGGTACAAGTTGTCTTCTTATAATAATTTATCCAGTGAAAATGTCCACAGAGTATTCATAGTAATCTTATATTCATGGTTATCCCATTACGGGGATCAACAGGAGTAAAGTCAGGAGCCTCCCTTTTTAAGGGGTTCAAGTGTCAACGTGTCAAGAAGCAGGTGGTAAATCATATGCCAGGTAGTAAGTCATGTCAGGTGATAGCACATTAGTTGTCAAGTATGATACAGACAGATGTATGTCAACAGTTAATATAACAAGCATATACATCACAATACCAAACGAGAACACCGATATAAATACATAATGTTATGTAAGTCAACCCGACGATGCGGGAAAGTCCAATGAGAAAGCGAGAACACTCGCCTAAAATTCAAAACACTGTGAAATCCCAAGTTCTGGAATCCAGTAATCAACGCGTCAATGCGTTCAAATAACAGGGAGAAGAGAATGGAGACGCGGGAATCGCAGACGCGGGAGACGCGCTGCGGAGATGTCACAAACGCGAGCGTTCAAGTCAGGACGCGAGGAGAACGCGGACGCGGACGTGGGTTCTGCGTCGCGTTAGCACAAGAAGAACACAGACGCGGGCATGGGTTCCGCGTCGTGTTGATACGAGAAGGACACAGACGCGGCCTGGACTCCGCGTTGCGTCGATACAAGAACGCGAAGGCCGCGTTAAGGAATTGCCTAGACGCGGGAGTGAGATCCGCGTCAGCAATAAAACAGAGGAGGGAAGGTGATTTCGGGGTGGTGGTGTTTAGTGTTTGTCGTTGCAATTGACACCGGAAAGATTACCGGAATATTCATGAACGATTACCGAAATAATCACCGGAGCCGGAATGATCACCGGAATAACTGTGAACGATTACCGGAATAATCACCGGAGATATTACCGACGAAGAGGAGCTCGGCCCCCAATCCTAAGGAGGTGGCCGGCCCTGATAAGAGTCATTTTTCAAATGGAGAAGACGAACAGGAAGAGGAACCAGGATGAAAAGAAAGAAACAGAGAAGGAAAGGAAAGAAGAAAGGGGAAGAGGAGAATGACCGTCGATGGCTGGCGGTCACCGGCGGCGGCCGAAGTTGGCCGGAAGTGGCCGGAGTTGGCCGGAAAGGTGGCCAAGCAATATGTGAAGGGGTGCAAGTATAGTTCAAATTGAAAGATTGGAGTTTTGAAAACAAGGCTTCGGAGAACGAAGCTATGGCTCGTCGGAAAGAGCACGACGAGGAGATGAAGACGGCGCGGTCGTTGGTGGCTAAGATGGTGTATATGGTGGTGGAGAGGGTGGAGAAAGTGGTGGTGGAAATGGGTTACTTTGGTGTTTCATGGTGGAAAAGAGGAAGAAGAAGGTGATATGGAGTTGTTGTGGTTGTTAGAAATGGAGGAGGAGATGGAGGAGAAAGAGGTGGTGGTATTGGTGGAAGAAATGGTGGTGGAAATGGAAGGTAAAATGGTGGAGAAATGGGTGGCCAAAGGAGGCATGGGCTGTTTTTGGCTCTCTGTTGCTGTAAAATGAAGAAGAAGAAGAGAAAATGAAGGAGAGAGAAGGAGTGGGGTAATTATATAAGGGGGGAAAAAGGATTATTACAATATTGCCCTTCTCACTACATGAACATGCGTTTCATTTAAAATAGAATGGGCTGCGTCCCATAAACAAATCCGCGTCCAGCCATTTCCTAGACGCGGTGATGGACGACGCGGAGAAGGTCTTGCGTCCAGGGAAAATGCGAAAGCTGCGTTTTAACAAAAGGACAAAAGTCATAATGACTAGATTGGAGTTGATTAGCAGTGCATTAAATGCGGCATGGGGAGGATCTCTGCATTAAATGCAGAATCCTAGGTTGGTGAAACTCGCGTCTAGCGAGGAGAGAGAAAAGTGGGAAAAATATCTGGATACTATTCCGGTATCTGGGAAAACACCGAAAACTCCGGAAAAGTTCAAAAAAATGGAATAGCTTGGAAGGCGTCCCAAAAATTCTCAAAAATAATAAATATTATAAAAAGATTTTTGGTGAAATTGGTTTTTCAGAAATTCAATCTCATTTTCAAAATAAAAATCATAAGGTCGACCGTCAATATCGGTCTACACCGGGTTGGCCGGAATTTGATAAATTCTGAAAATTCCCAGAAAAAGCCTGAAAGGAGAAAATATAATTTTAAGAAGTAATATGAAAGCGGAATCTAGAAATTTGATTCCAATCGTAAACTAAAATTCCTTGAATCAACCAGTGATACTGGCCGACACCAAATCCAGTGGAATTTTGATAAATTTAGAAAATTCTCAGAAAAAGTATTTAGATAGAAAATATGATTTTAAGAAGTTACAGGAAAGCCGTTTCTTAAAATTTAACTCCGTTTGTAAATTAAAAATCCGAGAATCGGTCAGCAGTATCGGTCGACCCCGGTTTTGAAGATTCACAATTTAATTCTGGAAAATTCTAGAAAATCATAGAAAATCCAAAATATTAGAAAATGATGTTTAAAACTAAAATCGGTCAAATCGGAATACCAGAATGTCCAAATCGAGCAATACTCTAGGATCGGGTTCCCGTTCAGATTAGGGCTGACTCCGAGTTCACGAATCCAGATCCAGGCAAAACGATCATGTAAGCATCTCATAATACAAAACAAGTGCAGAAGGTAAAATCGAAAAATACGACTGAAAAATCTGAATACGCAACTATGTACGTATTCCGGAAGCGGGGTGTTACAGGAGATCTTCTTTTAGTCATGATTAGTCGACTATAGATGGTGATAAGTCGACTAGCATCTAGAGTAGTCGACTATACAAGATAGAGTAGTCGACTAAAATTATTATAAGCAACAAACAGAGAGCACATATCCTTTTAGTCAAGACTTAGTCGACTATAGACGGTTTGTAAGTCGACTGGTACAAAGTGTAGTCGACTATACGAGATAGGGTAGTCGACTAGGTGAGTCACAGACAGTCAACAGAGAGTGAATATCTTTTTGGACAGACCCCAGTCGATTATAGCTTCAATATAAGTCGAATAATAGTAGTATTAGTCGACTATAGGAATGGGCAAGTCGACTAACAGGACTCGTTACTGTGTTTTGGTCAAGACTTCAGCAAATACCCAAAAATGTGTAAAAATAGTATAAATTACAATTGTTAACCTGATGATAAATCCCTAATAGACATACGTAATGGTCATGCATATAATTATTGTTTTACTCACTGAGCTATCGAGCTCACTCTGTTATATTAATCACCTTCAGGTTTGGATAAAGGCAAAAGACCCGCTTAATGACAATACGGGATAGGTGGCAGTGGGAGATATTTTCACCCCTTTGGCATGTACTTTTGATATGTAAAACTTCTATGTTGATATTTGCCATGAACTTATAATATATTGAAATGCTTATATCATTAGGTGCTTGACTTGAATACTGTGTAATATTAGTGGGGTTTATGGAATACTAATGTGTAGGCTATGTTTTCTAATGGGTTGTCAGATCAATATTTTGAAAATATGATAAATCATGCTGAGATCATGTATGCACATAAAGTGGGAAATGTTGTAGTATTAAGTAGGCTGATGTTAGCTGAAATTGAAGTGTTGTATCTTGATGGGTCTCACACTTGGGTTAAGGATAATCTGTGATAATTGTAATGAATGAAAATTTTTAAGACTGGGACCGTTTTAAAGCAAGTGAGGAAAAGGAAAAAAGAAAAAAGAAAAAAGAAGAAGAAAAAAATGTAGAAAAACAGAAAGAAGAAAAGAACAATCTAGGAAAAATGCTTCCGCCAACAGTTAGCGAAGAAAAGGGCCCGATGTGAGATTTCTTCCGCAGTGGACTCCTTCTGACGGAATATCCTCGAGTTATGCTCCGTCCAGATGGACCAAATCACTGCTTGGGTGTAGGTGTCCCATTGCTTACACGATACTCCAGGGACATAAGAAGTCCACCAATCTTCTCATAAGAACTCGAGGGATGTAGACCAAGATGAAAGAGCTAGCGAAGCCACAAAAAGATCTCAGATTCTCTTGGCAAATGGTCATGCATATGATTATTGTTTTACTCACTGAGCTGTCGAGCTCACTCTGTTATATTAATCACCTTCAGGTTTGGATAAAGGCAAAAGACCCGCTTAATGACAATACGGGATAGGTGGCAGTGAGAGATATTTTCACCCCTTTGGCATGTACTTTTGATATGTAAAACTTCTATGTTGATATTTGCCATGAACTTATAATATATTGAAATGCTTATATCATTAGGTGCTTGACTTGAATACTGTGTAATATTAGTGGGGTTTATGGAATACTAATGTGTAGGCTATGTTTTCTAATGGGTTGTCAGATCAATATTTTGAAAATATGATAAATCATGCTGAGATCATGTATGCACATAAAGTGGGAAATGTTGTAGTATTAAGTAGGCTGATGTTAGCTGAAATTGAAGTGTTGTATCTTGATGGGTCTTACACTTGGGTTAAGGATAATCTGTGATGATTGTAATGAATGAAAATTTTTAAGACTGGGACCGTTTTAAAGCAAGTGAGGAAAAGAAAAAAAGAAAAAGAAAAAGAAAAAAGAAGAAGAAAAAAATGTAGAAAAACAGAAAGAAGAAAAAGAACAATCTAGGAAAAATGCTTCCGCCAACAGTTAGCGAAGTAAAGGGCCCGATGTGAGATTTCTTCCGCAGTGGACTCCTTCTGACGGAATATCCTCGAGTTATGCTCCGTCCAGATGGACCAAATCACTGCTTGGGTGTAGGTGTCCCATTGCTTACACGATACTCCAGGGACATAAGAAGTCCACCAATCTTCTCATAAGAACTCGAGGGATGTAGACCAAGATGAAAGAGCTAGCGAAGCCACAAAAAGATCTCAGATTCTCTTGGCAAAGTCACAAGATAAGAAAATATGAGTGGATGATTCCGGATGATGCCCACGAATACACATCTACTGTGGTCTAATGAGTCACCTGTGTAAATAAAGGCTAGTAGGGAGGCTGTCTCAGAGTCCTAACCATGTGGTGATTTTAACTTTGAGTGGCGAAGCCACTTTCCAAAGGATCTTTGCTGCTTTGTCTTGTAGTAGAGGGGGTTGTATCAGATTATGTTGTGACTAGACTGAAAAAGTGGTAGTCGAGTCCGCCATCCAAGTCATCAGGCCTGGAACATTTTGAAAGAGTGGCGCCGAAGAGTGCAGATAAGGTTGCTAACATAAGAAGTCTTGTTGAGGAGAGGGCCTGATGAAAAGTAAGGGCCTAAACATTGTCCTGAATTTTTGAACTGACTCACATATATTTGTCGGACGCCATCTCAAAAAGACTGAGAAAAGAGTGTGCCAGGAGGACCCGACCTATCAAACAATCTTTCCAAAATTTAACTGAAGTCCCCAGACCACAACTAAGATCGAGTCCAAGTTTAAAAGCATTAACTGTACAAAGAACCCCTCACAAGAGAGAAGAAATATGCCCCGATAGTTTATTTTGTAGATCCAGTGGCCTCTGCCTATGATAATAATTGTGAAGTACAACTGGCACCCATATATACTAGTGGTTGGATAATAGTTTTCACCACCATTTAGATAAAAGGGAAATGTTGAAATCCTTTAACTTACGAATCTCAAGGCCACCCTTATCACGCGGAGAGCAGAACACATCCCATCTACTAAGCAACGTCCTCCAGAACAGTTCCCTCCCCTTTTCAGAAGAAAGCACATCTAAGACGGTCAATATGATCTATCACCCATTGCGGTAGGTAGAAGAAAGACATGAAATATAGGGGAAGACTAGTGAGAATCAAATTGATTAGGATTAATCTACCACCACGGGATAATGTATGTCCCTTCCAAGCAGCAAGTTTCTTGTCTATTCTATTGGGTTGCCAATCTTTCTTTGAGAGAGTGGTCGGCTTGAAAGGAAATCCGAGATATGTGAAGGTGAAGCTACAAGTTTTGCAGTGAAGTAGAGTGGACACTTGGGTCAAGTCCAAGGTTGGAGGCCCAAGTTAATATAATGATGATTTGTTAAACTTAGTGGAAGGCCCAGAGAGAACTTCAAAAATATAAATGAGAATTTTTATCCTTTTGATGGAAACTAGATCCGGGGATAGAAGCACAATGGTGTCATCCACATGTTGCACGCATGACATCTCTGGATTCCGAGATCTGATTTTCTGAACAAAACCTCCTTCGTAATCAAGTGAAAGGATTCGAGATAGAACATCAACCCGTAGGATAAAGAGATACGATGAGAGAGGGTATCCCTGCCTCAACCCCCTCTTGCAACTGAAAGGGGATCTTGGTTGACCATTGATTTAAACAGAGGAAAACCCTGATATGAGCATTGATGATATCCATCCACACCATCTAGCGTCAAAACCTCTGGTGGAGCACCTTAATGGGGAAAGTCCAGTCTAATGTGTCAAAGGCTTTTGCAAAAGCCAGTTTGAGGAAGAAAGCAGACGATTTATGTTTAGCACAAGCAATCATAATCTCTTGGGCTGTAGTTACACTGTCCAGAATAGAGCGTCCCAAGATGAAAGCAAATTAAGAGGTTCAACCAGTACATTGATTTTCTTCTTGAGTCGGCACCTGCTACTTAAGGCACAAGAGCAATGTATGCTCTGTTGAACCGGGCGAGATCAATGTTTCCCGCATAGAAAGTCTGAAAAATATCAATGAAATCTTGTCAAAGCATTGGCCATAAGTGTTAGTAAAATCTCATATTGAGTCCATCAGAGCAGGAGCTTTGTCTGCATCGAGTGAGTGCGAATACCGCATCACGAATCTCTGCTTCTGTAAAAAGGCTCTCCAAGATCAAGGAGATGTTGGCGGGATTCAGCAAGATAATAACTTTCCCAATTAACTTCTATGTTACTGGAGAGGGCCATCGTTCCCAGAAATTAACGAAAGAGGTGGGAGAAAGCATCTGAAATGGCAGCTTGATTAGATATATATCCTGATCGTCAATCTCCAGCAGGGAAATAGTTTTCTTACTTCTTCTTCGAGTAACTGTGCGATGAAAGAAGCTGCCTCTTAATATCTAATCATTTGTATTAGCTATGTATGAACATTATCAATTGGATTAATCATTAATGAGTTCTGCTATGCCAATACATTGGCCTGAAAAAAAATTTACCTTAATGGACCTAATTACCTCGTGGCTGAGGTATTTCTGAAGAGAGGAGTTGTCTGCAGGCAGCGGCGTCGGCCTCCTTGGTCGCGTTAAAGACCTCAAGGAGACCCCGATCACAGCGAGGGAGGAAACGGATCCCCATTTCATTCCTCCCACGACCAGGGTTTGTAGGCCCTGAGCAGGGGTGAGGGTCGGTCGGTTTGGTTCAATTTTTGCTAATTTTTACAAAATCAAACCAAATCGATTAGACTTACAAACCGAACCGACTCGGTTCAATTTTTCGGTTATTTCGGTTAGGCCCATACATCATTTCCTGTATTTTTAAATCTCCGTTATATTATCATCCTCTAATATTCTAATCCTAAATATCTAAACCTCAAATTGAAAACAAGAAAAAGATCCTAATCTCAATATGAATTGAAAATTTCATGTTCTAAAACTTTTAGACTATATCTGTGCTCTTATTATTAATCTTACATGACTATTACTAACTTCTAATGACAAGAATGTAAAAAAAAAAAAAAAAAGAATTGTATGAATATAAATATTATTCTCAATTGTAATGGTGCGCTTAACATAGCTCTCACATGTTCAACATAAAAAATTGGTACTGTTAGAAGTACTGAGATAAGATTTCACCAGTTTTTGTTATGAACCACATGATTCAGTGAACTGAATTTGAGCTGGGTGATAAATAAGCGTTAGAGATTCGGTTCGATTCGGTTGGGTTTGGGTTTTGGCACCCGAAATCGAAACCCAACAAAATAAAGCGGTTCGATTCGAATTGTGTTCGGTGTTGAGTTTCGATCAGGTATTTCGATTATACCTGAACTCTGCTCACCCCTAGCTCTGAGGCTGTGGCCAATTGCTGGTCATTAATAAATAGAGTGGAGGAATACATCTCCTCACTCTATTTTATTGCGAAAAGCAAGTTGGCCACATCCTGAGATCTGCATATCCTTTGTCCGTTCAACATTACTCTCAAATTAAAAATCGATCCCACCTTACCATCACGCTCCTTTCACACGGCGAAGCCGTCTCTCAGCTCCAAATCCAGACAAAACTAACAATTGAGGATAGAGTGAGTTGAACTTTCAAATATTACTTTCATCTTGGCGTGTTTGATTTGGGAGCGAGAGTGAGGAAAAGTGGAAGTAAGAACTTATTTCTCACTTTCATTGTTTGCTTGGAACCGAAAAGGGAAATGTGAAAACCTCTTTTCTTTTTTCTTTTCTCTTTTACACCTCTCTTTTGCGCAATCATTTTCCCACTTGTAAGGTGCTACAATTAATTTTGTGATCATGAAAATCTCACTTGTAATAGCTCAAAACAGTTAATTTTGTGGTCATGTAGATCCCACTTGCAGTTTAATTACAGTAAAAAAAATTCATAATTAATATTTATTTTAATATTATTTTACGATCAATTTTGTGGTCAATTCCTCTCTTTCACTTTCACATTGGGCCTATTTGGTTAAGGGTGGAAGTGAGGAAGTGAAGAAGTAAGGAAGTGGTAATAGTTCCCTTTGGAACTTGGGAATTGGTTAGTAAGTTTTCTGGTGTTTGGATGTTTTTGGGAAGTGTGGTTTGAAAAATGTTATGCCTTTTTCCGGTGTTTGGATGGTAATGTGGAAGTGAAAGTGGAAAAGTTGACTACAAAGTTGACCGCAAAATAATATTAAATTAAAATTAATTAAGAAAAATAAAAATTAGACTGTAATTAGAATGCAAGTGAGATTTACATGAGAAAAAAATTAACTATTTTGTGCTACAACTTATTACAAATGAGATTTACATGACCACAAAATTAACTGTAACACTCTGGAAGTGAGGAAAACATTGTGTAAAAGAGAAAAGAGAGAAGGAAAAGAACTTTTTTTATTTTTTCTTTTCCGGTGTTTGGATGAACAGCGGAAATGAGAAAAGACACTTCCCACTTCCTCACTTCCACCCAGTTCCTTGAATCCAAACAGCCCCAATATTAACTAAACACTGAAAACACATATATTTTTTCACTCTCACTTTCACATTATAACCAAACACTAAAAAATTAATTTACACAAATCTTATTTTTTTTAATTTTTTTTTTACATTTTTTTATTTTCTACTTGCACCTTTTCCTTCCACTGGCAGCAAACCAAACGGAAAGAAACAGGAGAAGAAAAGGGTTTTAAAATTTTAAATTGAAAAGATGATGTGTGTGTTAAAATAGTTTTAATTTAAGTTAAAAAAAAGTAGTGTAAAAGGAGAGATTAATCTTTTAAAAGATACAAACATGAGGTTGGGATGATGTCATCATCTCTTATCCTCACTTGTCTCCACATTCAAACACTTACCATTAGATTTTATTTCTATTTTAAAATGTAAATTTTATTTTTTTCATATCACATACACATGTCAGAAAGTTATGTCACAGACTCAGTTGACAATTGAAGTACTCCGGAGTCTAGACGACAACTCATACGCTCTTATTGGATTCTTTGAACCTTAAAAGACTTGCTACATAGTTTTTGAAACTATCAAACTCGCAGCTTATTTCTATATGCGTTCAACATAGTTTTAGGTTATCTTTCACCAAGAGTAGCAAGGGATCATGGTACTTGTACAGGCATGAAGCCATAGTGGCCTACAGAGGATATCGGAATATGAGAATGTTACAGACAACCGAGAACTGAAGCCTACACAGTTTAATCATTCAAATATATCTTCGCTTTAATTTTCTGAGCAAACAAAAAAAATTTAATATAAAAAAAAGCAATAAGACTCGATAAAACAGTGATTTTTGCTTGTTTTCCAAGCTCACTTCCATCAAACAATCATGTTTCCTTTTTTATCTAAAGCCTAAAGAGCTTTAACCAGGAAATGTGCTTTCCATCAAGTGCTATAAGAGCTAGATTCACCAACATTGCAAAGTTTCACCTGCTCAATATTGTGGAGCAGAAAGCTAACTCTTCTCTGATAACTGGGAGGGCTGCTTGCTCTGCTGCAATTGATACTGAAGGCTAAATATACCTCGACACAGAGCTCTACGATCTCTAACCATGAAACTAAATCAAACTACTTTCAGAATTTTCAGCAATAGTGAGTTATATTCGACTATACGCCAGAATTCAATCACTTGTGACATGCATATGCATTCTTCATGGATTTTTTTTAAATCCAAAGCCAGGAAAGTCAACCGCAAGCTGCTTGGACTAATGGTTATAACCTCAAATCCATGATTACTAATCTCAGCCGAAAGACAAAAATTAATGGCTGCATTTCTTTTGCTGAAAAAAACAATGCAGAAATTCTCCAGATTGTGGTCTTCCGAATATTTTTCGAGTCGAATAGCTAAAAGTTTTAGGCCTAGTGAATCACTTTTGGATTTCATGGGGAAAAAAGATGAAGCAAAACATTAGCATATTTATTTTATTTATCACACACAAGCAAGCACTCTCCTCTAGTAGTACGGACATCTAATCGATAACTCTAACAAGAGCATAAAGCTAACTTGAATTCCTATTAGTACCAGATCCCTTTTCTTAAGCTACCAACCATCAAGAAGACAGGGTGTGGCCATGACGGGATCCTTGTGCTCTCCTGTAAGTTCTCCTCTTCCAATGGACAACATTGAGGGGTTCCGGCATCTGAAAGATGCGAGGCTGCCGCCGTTCAAATGCCTGCGGCGCCGAACCCTGAGGAAGAAGGACAGTCTAAGTATCTTAACCCTCAGGCATTTGACCTCCATTGGTTATAAGCTCCGACATCAAAAAGAATAATGTCATCGCATCTTTCTTGTTGCCGCCACCGCCGCTGCCGTCATCTTCTCTGTCATTCCCTCCTCCGCCACTGCTCTCCGCTTCTTCCTCCTCCTCCTGTGCCTTTGTCATGGTGATCCCCTCCTCCGTCATCGCCGACACCCCCACTTCCTCCACCAGAGTCGGGCCCACTGCTCCGATCCCCGTAGATGAAGTTAGTAGTGGCTTTAGATCCATGCCCCCCCCCCCCCCCCCCCCCCCCCCCCCCCCCTCCCCCGGTTATGCCCCTGGAAAGCCGATGACCACCATGCTTCTTCCACAAACAACCCCCCCCCCCCCCCCCCCCCCCCCCCCCCCCCCCCTCTTGCTGTCCTTTTTCTATTTCATTAATGGTAGTGGGAGAAAGCGGATTGATTTAGCCTAATCCACAATAGGAAAGAAAATATGATGGAGTCACTCAGTCGACTCACCCATCTTTTTTCTGGATTGAGTGTGCCAGGCTCATGCCATGTTTCCATTCTTGAATATCCTTTTGGGTTCTATATTACTCACAGTGGGATGGAGTGTTATTTTGCAAATTTTTTTGCAAAAAATTCACGTAAAGCCCAATCTACTAGCTGAGGGGCTATTTATTAAAAAAATTACAAGCACACCACCCCCCAAACCACCACCACCACCACCACACACACACACACACAAAAAAAAAAACCCCTATGGCTACTTGAGCGGCTAGGGAGGCAGTCCAGGCCCGGGCTAGGCACGACCCGCAATACCCAAACCTGGGTCCCGCCCATGGGGGAGTTGGACCCTGGCTAGATCTAGCCCGGGTACCAGCCGGGTCGTGCCCGTGCTGGTTGCTGGCGAGGCCCGGCCCGGCCCAGTTGACGTCCCTAACTCACCATGGCACCATAGTGAAAGAAACATGATGAGAGGTTTTAACAGACACAAATACAAAGACTACTACATAGTTTTGAAACTAAAAAATTATTTGTGTTTATTATTTCTGTGCGTTTATCATAGTTTAGAGTAACTTTCACCAAACTCGTGAGGGATCATACTACTTGTACAAGCATGAAGTCATGGCCTGCTAAGAGTACCAAAATGTGAGAATGTTATAAACAACCGAGAACGGAAGCAAAGCCTAATCATCAAATATATGACACCTCACATTAGCTATGAATGAGAATTTCATTAATGTGATTAATGAGTTCAGCTATGCCTATAGATAGGCTGGAAAAGTATTAGCTCTCTGGACCTAATTATATTCCAAAGAACTATGACAAGTCTATAAGTTATAGCTGTTGTTGTAAAGCTTCAAAGAAACAAATCTATTATCCGTGGACTAAAAGATATTTGGACAAAATTTCTCGCAAAGTAATCTTTGGGTTGTTTACAGTCGCTGATTTGAGATGATCAAGTAAGAACCAAGGAGTACCCACACACGATTTGTTCAGATCTTTTCACAGTACTTTCCTTCCACAACAAGATTGGCTATAGGGGCAGAGAACTAAACGAGCCTTGTACACATTTAACCACTCACTGCTTGTTTGGTTTTGGAATTGAGTTTTCTTAACCATTGTTTACTACAGTTCAACCTCTTGACTCCTAAGAAACTAACCTGAGAAAACCAACCCATTGACCCGATTGAAGTAAAATGTAGTTAGCCACCTCCAAAAGTCAAGCTTAACGACACTTTACGAAAATCTAGTTAGACTGGATTTCCTTCAACTCCAAAAACAAGAAAAGGATGAGAAAAAAAAGAGTTTTGTATCCAAACAAAACATAGAATCAGAGAAACGACAATTTAGAATACTGCAAAGTTAAAGATCTGTAAATCTATAACTCACTTTGAAAGAAACTACAATTTAGAAAACTTCATAATCAAACTGGCCCCGAGTCGAGGTATTGAAAACTTGAGCTATCTTTGTTAAGATCTAAGCCAGAAGTTGATTCCTAAGTTTCCTCTTTATCTTTGCACAAGGGGGGAGGACTGCCAGCTAGTGCTATAAGAGATGTAGATGAACCACTTTTATCAGCAGCAGCAGCTCTTTTTGTGAATTAGAAAGCTATCTCCTCCGATAATACTGGTGGTGCTGACTCTGTTATTGGATTGTCATTTGTGACGTGTATCTTCATGGAATTTAAATCCAAATACCTTGCCCTTCAAAAGATCAACTACCAGGAGTAATGCTCAGAACCCCAAACATATGACTACTCTCAGCACAGGGATCTGTAATTCTTTGCTGAAAACAATTATAAACTAAACTACAAAAGACTCTAGATGGTGGTCATTAGATAGGATATGGTTAATTTGAGTCGATAGCTACTTTTTTAGGCCAAAATGGATTTCTATCTGGATTCCCTGTGTATAGCTGTTTGTACAATTACAACAGCATATTACAGAACTTTCATATATTTTCTCTATTTCTTCATACAAATAACTACTCTAACAGTAACATTTAAAACAATGTTCTCATTTCTCACATTCGAAATCATAACCACTGTCGTGACAATCCCCCTCAAAACACACGTGCGCGCGCGCACACTCACCCTGAAAAAGAAGAAAAAGAACGCACACAACTCAACCCCAAAAAAAAAGGGTCTCCCCCATAAAATCATAAAAAAAACCCAACCACGAGATGAGGGAAATTTTCTCATTAACCAATAAAGTGAAATACCGATGACTGCAAAGGTAGCATAGGTATCAGTACGAGCCGAAAAGCAAGTTACTTGTACACTCCACTCAACCTTAGAATCCATAATCAGGAGAAGTTGAGTTCTATATACTGCTATATTTAAATTGACATTATTTTTACAAATAACAAGAGACAGATTGAAGAATTACTCCAACGGCTTGGCACGATATGCTTACAGGGATGAATCGCTTTCATAGGCTACCGCCTAGATACAACAGTCAATAAAACATTCATATAATCAAAGGAATAAGGAAAGCTTCTATTATATAAATAAACAGATCCTACTATAAGTTGTGTTTTTTTGGGTATGTTATAGTTCATATTTCTATTTCAATTTAAAATATGACCACATACATAAGTTAGCCCTGGATCTTCCTTACATCAAGACAGTTGTTTGACTCTGCAAGTTTATGGTTATATAATTACAGTTTGTACAATTTGTCAAAAAAACATAGATGCAAATAGTCTGAAATTTGTTATCTGTTTCTCATATACCAGTTAATTTACAACATCATCATCCATTCTAAAAGTAAAACAAGTTATACTTTATACTCTAATCAAATTGTGTTATATAAACCTGCTGCTGACACTAGCAGCAGGATAAATTCCTGAGAAGGGTCTGGTACCCTGGTATATTCAACTCAGCCGTCTAGGCATGCCTTGGATTTTTAAGCTGATCTCAAGTAGCCATAGAGACCAGTACGTGTATATTGTAATCAATCAACCACCTATATGTATCTATGCATGAATGTGCTGTATTTTATTTCTATTATTTTCTAACAAGAGTATAATAACACTTATAATAGATTCCCAGACGCATTAACAGAAAAGTTAGGTATGAGATGATTGCAGATACAAAGAGTTCAATAAAAAGATTAACTAAGTTATACTAGCTAAAATATTGATTCATTGTACATATAATTTAAATTCATTGTATAAAAAGATCATGCTTTGAGATTTCAAATTTCACGAGGCATTTAAACAAAATGGGAAGTAAAACAGAAATGGAGAAATTCTACGTCCCAAGGATGCGTGTGTCTGCATACTCATGTTTAATCTTCACGTATATACTGGGAGAAGAGGCATGGTTAGCATGTCTGTAGGTGACTGGCTTCACCTACAACGGACCCATTCATTAAAAGTTCTCTTTTCCTCCATTCAGAGAAGAAAATATATCAATAGGCTTCACTCTACTAGTCTTTCTCTTGGTTCTCTGTACAAGTCTGAGATTCCCTCTGAACAGAGTCCACCAGAGGAAAGGGGGGAAAAAAGCCCTATAACAACTTTTGAGTCAGTGCATCACATTTGTCCCCCCGATTTTACAGGTTCCACAAAATATACCTAGGTGTGGAAGTGAAATTTACACAGACCCTATAAAATATATTTTGTAAAAAATAATCCTCCTCATCACAATTTCTTTTCAGAAAAATTGAATACATTATCAATACAAGTTTATATAGCAAGAATATTAGGATGAATAAATGTTATTATTTTTTTGTTGCGATAAATTTAACTAATAACTTTGTAAACATGTTAAGCTTGTATGCTTTTGCACATATGTTTGTTTATGAATAAACTATGCACATATACTGGTTCCATTTGTACTATTTACAAAAACCCTCCACAGTTTCTAATATAGGCTCCACCACTTTCTGCAGAAAATTCCAAAACTATAGTAGAATTCATAAGTTTAAACGCTTATAAATTGTAATTTTTTTCTAAAAACATTAGATAAAATTAAATCTTCATAATTTTTAGGTATTAATATTTTTCAAACTATTAACTCTGCCAATGCACCGTTCACTGCATATTCCAAGTCAGGATAAAGGAGGAGAGTTGTGGTAGGCCTGTGACAGCCAACGTAAAACATTATCACATACTATGAACATGAACCAAGAACTAAATTTTGTTGGGGCGTTTGCTACTGAGCGACGCGTTGCATCGGAGCTCGAGTGTAGTGAAAAGTAGGCAAGAGTTACTAGGTCGTCGTCCAAAAATGACGCGCCACATCGGTGCCCGGATGTGGTGTCAAATGAGCAAGGGTTCTCACACTTCTATGAGCGGGTGAGGGTAAAGAAGCTAGCTCATGAATATAAGATCAGGTTAACATCATGAAACATAGGTTCTCTTACAAGTAAATCAGCAGAGTTAGTTGATGCTATGGCTAGACGGAATGTTAGTATTTTGCGTGTGCAGGAAACTAAGTGGGTAGGTGAAAAGGCTAGAATTATAGAGCTTTGAGATTATAAACTTTGGTATACTGGTAGAGATAGAAATCATAATGGAGTGGGTATGATCATAGATAAACAATTGCTTGAGGATGTAGTGGAGGTGGAGAAAGGGTGATAAGATTTTACTGGTTAAACTAATTTTAGGCAGGGAGATTTTTAATGTTATTGGTATCTATGCACTACAAGTAGGACTTGATGAGTCTAGTAAGCTTCAATTTTGTGAGGATTTAGATGAGATAGTGCAAGACATACCCATTAGAGAAAAACTTTTCATAGACGGTGACCTCAATGGGCATGTAGGAACTAATCGTTATGAGTTTGATAGTGTACATGAAGGATTTCATTTTGGGAAAAAATGAATCAGGTAACTCGATTCTAAATTTTGCTTTGTCCTATGGTTTGATCTTAGCGAATACTTAGTTTAGGAAGAGAGAGTCTCACTTGATCACTTTTAAAAGTGGATCAAGTGCAAGCCAAATAGATTTCCTTTTAATTAGGAAAGTAGATAGAGTTTGTTGTATGGATTGTAAGTTAGTACCGGGTGAGAGTGTAGTAACCCAACATAAACTCTTAATTTTAGATATCCAGATTAGAAAGAGATTTAAAAAGATTAAACGTAAGTTAAATCCTAAGATTAAGTGGTGGCGGCTAAAAGAAGGTAACCAAGAAGTTTTTGTAGATCGAGTAGTACATGAGGATCATATATAACATGAAAAAAATTGCTAGTTGCATTAAAAGAGTAACTAAAGATGTACTTGGTGAGTCACGGGGTGGTGCTCCACCATGTAAGGATACATCATGGTGAAATGAAGATGTAAAAGTTGTCATTAAGATCAAACGAAACTCTTACAGGGATTTGAAGAAAAAATGTAATGAAGTGAGTTTTGAGAGTTATAAGCTAGCCAAGGAGGCTAAAAAACTGTTCAGAATGTAAGAGTTAAAGTGTACAAATAAATGCACGAGAAGTTAGACACCAAAGAGGTAAAAAAAGGATATATATAGAATTGCTCGAATAAGAGAGAGAAAGACTAGAGACTTATGTACTGTGAGGTGTGTCATAGATGAGGCTCAGAAGCTTTTAGTTTAAGATGAAGAAATCAAAGAAAGATGAGAGAGTATTTTGACAAATTGTTCAATGGTAGTTCTACTCAAGATTTGGATGACATTACCATTCAGTGCCAAGATATGAACCATAAATATATGCGCAGAATTAGCGAATCTGAAGTTAAAGAGGCCTTGAAGAATATAAAGTCAAGAAAAGCTGTTGGCCCAGATGGAAATCCTACTGAGGTATGGAGATACTTAGGAGAGGTGGGCGTGAGATGGCTAACAAACCTCTTTCACAAGATCTGGCTAACTAAAGAGATGCCAAATGAGTGGAGGAAGAGTACCCTAGTGCCTCTCTATAAGAGCAAAGGTGATATCCAGAGTTGTTCAAACTATCGCAGAATAAAACTCATGTGTCACACCATGAATCTTTGGGAAAGGGTAATTGAACACAGGTTAAAACAGAATGTTAAATATCAGAAAACCAGTTTGGGTTCATGCCAGGGCGATCAACGACAGAGGCTATTCATTTGCTTCCTCAACTTATAGAGCGATTCGAGAGAGGAAGAGAAATTTGCATATGATCTTTATTGATTTAGAAAAAGCTTATGATAAGTGTCAAGTAGTGGACATTGATGAAAAAGGGAGTCCCCATCAAATATATTAACATAATCTGGGACATGCACGATGGTGTAGTGACAAATGTCAGAACTTGTGGAGACATAACAAGTGATTTTTCTATCACAATTGGATTGCATCAAGGATCTGCATTGAGTCCATTCTTATTTGTCATAGTGATAGTGACTTACTAGAGCTATTTAGGATGAGATAACGTGATGTATGCTATTTGCTGATGATATTGTCCTAGTCAATGAAACGAGAGCTAGATAAATGCAAAATTGAAGTTATGGAGGCAAACTCTAAAATCTCGAGGTTTTAAATTAAGTAAGACCAAAATAGAGTATATGGAGTGTAAATTTAGTAAATAGGGAATCCGAGATTATGGTATTGTGACATTAGATGGTCAAGAAATACCGATGAGCATTTATTTTAAGTACTTGGTTATATTATCCAAAAGGATGGGGAGATCAATAGTGATGTCAACCATAAGATCAAAGCCGGTTGGTTGAAATGGAGGAGTGCAACAAGAGTTTTATATGATCGTAATACTCCGTTATGGCTGAAGGAAAATTTTTATTAGACTGCTATTAGGCTAGCTTTGTTAAATGGCACAGAATGCTGGGTTATAAAGAGATATCATGCCCAGAAGATGATTGTAATAGAGATGCGCATGTTTCGTTGGATGTGTGGTAACACGAGAGATGGTGAGAAATGAGAATATTCGTACTAAGATAGGTGTAGCCTCTATAAAAGAAAATATGAGAGAAAACCACCTACGATGGTTTGGTCATGTGTGACGTAGACCTACAGATGCGCCAGTCCGGCGAGTAGAGCGTATCAAATTAGGGCAAGTTAAAAGAGCGCAGGGGAGACCGAAGAAAACATGGATGTAGGTAATACAACAAGATATAGAGGCTAAATGTCTTAGTGAAGGCATATTGCTCGATAGGAATGAGTGGAGAAACTGATCCATGTGCCCGATCCAGCGTAATTCTCTTTTGGTTCATGTAGCCTACCCAAATACTTGGGACAAATGGCTTAGTTGTTGTTGTTGTAATGTTTTTCAACTGTTCTATTAGGTATCCTACGAATCCATACAATTTAATTTACTTGCACATGCATAGCATGTGTCTCAAAAACTAGTTTCCTTCTGGGTTGTGACTTAAATTCTCAACCCGAACCTGTGACCCCAACCCTTTAGCAATGACTCATGTTTCATATTAGAGTTGAAATTAAAGTCCAATTCTAGCGTGAAAAGACTCGTTCATGCCTTAGGAAGAATTCTATTAAACAAAGAGAAATAAAAGAAATAAAAAAAGATTAAGCTTTCTATTCCAATTTTGTGGAATTTGGCCCAATAGAACTATAAATTTTATAAGGGCCTAATTCACATTCTCTTCTCAAGTTTCTCTGTACTCTTAGGGTCTGAGAAAGTTTTGTAATAGGTGTATTAATATTAGGGTTTGAAAGAATTCTTCACATCTTGTACTCCTCAAATATAGTGGATTCTCCTCCTTTTGCTCGTGAACGGAGACCGTTAATGCCAAATCACACAGATATGTGTGGTCTTGTGTTTTATTTTCTCTATTTTTGTGTGTTTGCACTTTGATTGATTTGGTGATTTTGGGCGTTCGTTGTAATAGTTTCATATAAATCTAATGAAGATATAGTACTTTCAAACCTAGGTGACTACCTAGGTGTTTCACATTGGCAACCAAAAGCTTAATTTCCTAGGATGGCCACTTCCACAGTATAATTTACACTCCATTCTTACTTTATGCTCTTTTTTTTTAACTTTTCAAGTTTTAAGTCTTATTAATATTTTATAGACCTAATGAATTCTTATTGTAACTGCATAACTTCACTTTATGGGTATACCCACTTTGTGAAATGGAATAATTTGGAGAACTTGGAGTTGTAAGCATAGAATAAACCTTTGTTGCTTGCAGACTCACAATTTTAAACACCGAACTAACGAGAAGTCTTCCAACCCTCAAACAATGTTAAATTTCACCACCTCCAATGAGGGCTTCAAACAAGTCTCAAACAAGTCTAATGAAGCAGAACTTTAGCTGCTCCCGCTTGGTTTCTCTGACTTCAAGCAGTCACAGGAAAACTCGTGGAATGTGTTAGATATGATAGGTAAATTTTGTTGTAGTCCTAATTATAGTCAGAAATTCAACATTCGGGAAAAATTAGTAGAGGGTCAGAAGTTCGAAATTCAGGGCAGACCAGAAAATTCAGAAATTGTTCAACAAAAGTTTAGTTGAACAAAGGGGAAGTGATATATAGAATATCCATAGATGTAAGTCATTTACAATCTAAGACGTCATAGGATCAATATTGTAAACAGCCTCAAAATGCCCCATTAAAGCGCCGCTTTAGCTAAACCATCCTAGTGACTCTTCGTTTCAGCCTAACGCTGTAGTTAAAAGCCTCTTGTCCAATTTACAGACTTGAAGCCTCATCGTTTATTGAATTTGGGGATCTCTAGAACCTTCTTTTGTATTGAATTTGAAAATCCCTAAAACCTCCTCTTCTATTTAGTCCGGAAGTCTATAAAATCTCGTATTCTATTAAATTTGACAATCTCTAAAATTCTAACTCAATCCAAGATGGTCTTTCGCATAGGTGTAAAGTACAATTTTCCATTCGACTCAGATTCACTTGGTTTGGTCTGCACTTTAGCATCATTATCAACATCAATAATTCAACACTTTGACATTGGCATCAACAATTCAAAATTTATTTTCAGCACTTTAACAATTTTAATATTTATCTTCAATTTTCTGTTAGACAAACTCTCGATGTTATATAATTGTGAATTTAAGGGAATATTAGTTATAATAGATAAGTTTGGTCATAGAGTCCTAATAGCATTTGGAATCTCAAGAGTCTAATAATATAATAAGTCATAATTTGAGTAGGATTCAGTTTTGTATGAAGTACATATAGGGAGAGGTTTGCTCATGGTTTTATGTATATGTACTTTGTAATTCTTCTGAAACCAATAAAGATGTAATTTTTTTGTAGTTTGACAGTATGCCAGCACAAAATAAGCTTCCTTGAGTTGGAATGAAAGGTTTAGCTCAGTGGTCAAAAGGTTTCAATTCAGATCAAAGCAGAAGGAAGCATATGCGAATGGAATAAATTTTTTATTTACCTCCCTTTTCTTTATCATTTTTCATACCAATGCGTCCTGTTGAAATGTCAGAGGAAGGCATAAGTGTGCTGCCTGAAATGGTGTATTCACCAAGAAGGTAAGCCTGATGACCAGAAGTAAGCTACTCCAAGTTGAAATTCAAGCACGGCAAAAGGTTTTAATTTAGAATAAGATCCGGAGTTAGCTTGCGTGAGAATGATGTTAACTTAAGCATAGGTTTGAATATCATACAATACATGTATCATCCAATAAGATACAGTAGCTGCAAAAATCCTGTGGAAGTATTGCTCAGGAAGAATATTATATGATATCCTACGCATATCGTACAATATGATACATATCAAACATGTTAAGATACATGTGATTCACAATTAAGTGAGCTATTAGGTTTAAATTAGGTATTGTTTTTATCATTCGCTTCAGCAAGTGGTATACTGGTATATAACGTGACCTCAACCTGATAAATAGAGATTTATACCTTCCTAAACCCTAAACATCTCATCTCACCTATTCCTCTCTACCACCAGTTGAGTTCACTGACTACTGTCGGGCTTCACTAAGTTTCGCCGACCTTCGCTGACCATCACCAAATTTCATAGAACCTCATCAAGCTTTCTTCAGCTATATGCGGACTTCTTCGGCCATCTACAATCTTCATGCCATCTGCAGGATTCTCCCACCACCATCAGACTTCGCCGAGTAGCAAGGTCTGTCTCCAACCACCACCAGGCTACTTCGACCTTGCGGGTAACCTTTTTTTGCTCTCTCTGAAGTGTAAATAAAATTGATTCATCTCAAAAGTAGTGACGACAACTGCAAGGTAATGTTAGTTAATTACTGTTACCATTGTTTCCCATTTCCCCACTTTGAAGTTAATGATTTGTCACTATTATTATTTGTGCTCTCTGTATCAGTAATAGATGTGTAAATCCTTCAATTTTCATATAATGTCGTCAGTCACTGTTGTAGTTTTGTTGCTCAAATTCATAACTAAGTTTTCAAGTAAATTCTTTAATTGTCATGGACAAGGAAATTAATAATTAATATTTCCACTGATTTCGATGTTAATTGTCTTTTTTTAAATTTATAGTCATTAGACTTGGATTTATTATTTACTTACTTATTCATAAACTGAAAATTTGCCTCTCACAGGATTCTATCACTTTCCTTGGTTATTCTTTGCTCTATGTTTAAATTTCTTCATGTTTTGTGATAAATACTAGTTGTATAATTAATTAACCATTACACAAGGGTTAACATGTTATGATGCAATAAGCAATACAGTATCTATGGAAAACAATACATGATACGTAATCTGTTGACAACTTTCTTCTTTTAAGTATATATTTTATTGAAACATACAACACACGAGAACGTACAAAAAATAAGGTTTATGATACTGTTTTCCATCATTAAGTTCCTCTAATATTGTCTACTAATCCACTGAGTCCTGAATAAGCATTCAGAAAGATGATTTGGAGGAACAACTTTTGCAAGTGGCTCAGCTCGAGAAGTGTCTAATTCTAGGTCCCTACATATCTACACAATGAACTAGATACAGGTTTAAATAGCATAGTGATGCGGACCTCCAGCCACTGACCCTGCAGCATATATCATCGTTGGGGAAGACGTGTCGCGTCGATGTGTTAGAGTCGTTCATAGTCATGTATTTTTATTGTATTTTCAAAGTTTTTAGTTTCTTTGTATAGTTTTAGTACCACATCGGATGTATTCTTAAAGTTAGATTTTGTAACGCCTATAAAAGGCCTCGTGTACTAGTAATTGAATGAATGAATGCTTATTATGAAATTTTCTCAAAATTGTGTGAGATTGCCTTCTCTCCCAAATTCTCTCTTTGAGTGTGAATCCTAGAGAAACTCTAATTTAGGAGTGTGAAACCCTAACTAGCATACCCCTTTCCTCCTCTCTCTCTCCTCCAAACATTAATTCAAATCCCTCTTCGAAACCCTAGAAAAAATCACAAAAAATAGAAAAAATTACTGTAGCAAATCCTCTGAAAAATTCCCCAAAATCCACAAAAATTAGAAAGTGGCATTGTTCATCTTCTTTCTCTCCCTTCTCTCCCACACCCAAACTCCCAAATTGAACCCATCCCCAATCTCGTCATCATCTCCCCTTACCCTAGTTCTTTAGCGTCGCCACCGTCGCCTTCTTTGTTCCCCTCTTTTCCCGCATTGTTTCTGTCGCTGCCCTATTCTTCTTCGTCTTCTTCTTGTTCAACACGACAACCAAATTGAACCCATCCCAATCAAGTCATCATCTCTCCTTACCCTTGTCCTCCCACAATCGATATCACCTCCTCACCGCCTTTCTCTTCCGGTCGCTGACCTCGTCGACACCCCTCTCACCTGCCTCTGCCCTTGCCGACAGCTCTGGCCTTAACCCTCCAACCCTGCGACCTGTTGTTGTTGTCGATTATGGGTTCACTTCGAGTTCAAAATAGGACCCGACCCGAATCCCTACCAACTTTGATTTTGGGTTCAAGTCCAAGAACCCGCTTCAGATCCGACCCGATAGAACACAGATCTGATCCGCAACAGTGCAGACCTACAGTACAACCTAACCCGACTCCTACAGTTTCAAACCCATTAAGAGCAGAACAAACTCGTTAAGTTTTGGGTTTTGTTTTTGGGCTATTTCTCGGCTATCCGCGCCCGATTTGAGTGATTCTCGAAGCATTGGAATCATGGACGACATATTTACGCAACCAGCATGCATCACAAGAACACTGAGATCAACGTGATCCTCAGTAGGTATGTTTTTCTGAACACGATTATTATTTCGAGTATTGATAATCATTCTATGAGATTTTATCGATTTAACCGTTGTCCACATTTATTAGTGAGTTGTACGTATTTACTACCTATGATACATTAGCTTTGATATTGATGGTAGAACTTGCTTGCGTAGCATAAATATTTTCTTTATTGAGAGAGATATCGTGTATTGGTGTATTGAGTTTAGTCTCACATTGCATGTGATTAGAAATACCATGTATTGACTGCTATGTATATAGATCAGGATATGAGGCTTACACCTTAACTCTCTCTCACAATTCTTGATACGCTATAACATGGTATCAATGTTAAAACATGGTATCAGAGCCACTCGAAAACACCCCATAAATCCCAAACCCTAATCCCTTCCTCTACAAAAAAAAAAAAGTAATGTTCATCTTCCTTAGTCGAGCCCCCACAGACCCTAACCCTAGACCCGCCTCTCCCTTCCTCCTCTTCGTCCTTTTTAGCCACCTTCATCGTCATCGCGGTCGTTGCAGTCGCCTCTCGCTGTCGCGATCATTGATGCAGTCTTTGCCACTGCTGTCGTCTCTCGCTCGTCTTCGTCGTTGTCTGATGCAGTCTCTTCGACGTCGCTGCCGCCTCTTACTCGTCTTCGTCGCCGACTGGACCCGTCAGCGCCTCGTCTTCGTCTTCTTCGTCAAACTGTCGCTGTCTTCACTCTGCCTTCGTCTTCATCCCGTCAACATCATTGTCATATTCGTCTTTCTGTCGTCTTCATCATTAGCGTCGTCTTCATTTTCCGTTATCGCTCGCATCTCGTCGCTGATGCTCTGCACTCGTCGCCGCTGTCTCTGTGCCCCACAACACTGTGGCAGATAGATTGGGAAAGTGATTTGGGTCTATACTAAACCGGACCCGCCAGCAGTCAACCTGACCTGATTCACCTAAGCTGACCCTGAGCCGATGGCTCAACTCGAGACGATTCAAAAACGATTGAGCCACCTGCTACAATTCCGGTCTATTTGGATTTGATTTTTGGACCATTTCGCAGCCATTTGGAGCCTGATTCACGTGTTTCTTGAGGCGTTGGAACCGTGAAAGCTACAGCTACGCATCTACAATCTTCACAAAGGTTGTTGATGGCCATGTCTCATGTTGACAATTTGGATGCAGGAGTTTCTGAGCAGGAGCTTGAGGATGAGTTTCGAACATATAGAGTTATAAGACGTATTTAGGTTGCGAGAAAGCCACTAGAATGTCGTTATTGACTTTGATGACCGTAGAGATGCTCAAGATACAATCATGACTTGGATGATAAACATAACTAGAGGGTTAAGCTTTCCCATTACGCTAGAAGTAGTGGTTACCGTAGTGGTCGTGCTCATGGTTCTGGAGAACTTAGCAGTGGCAACAATCGTCGTTGTAGTCGCACTCATCCAAGTGACCGCAAGAGTCCAGGCAAGCATTCCTATCTCTCTACCACTCCAGCTCAAACGTGTACTCCCTATCTTATCTTACATCATCTAGGTCATATACTTGGATTATAGATTCAGGAGCTACTGATCACATGACAGGGAACTGAGATATTACGTCTTCTTTTACTCTTACCTCATCTTCTAACTCTATAGAATTAGCAGATGGCTTCCGCACACCAATCCAGGATATTGGTACCGTCGCTACCACCCCTACTCTTCTTTTATCGCCCGTTTTCTATTTACCTTTCCTTACAACTTATTATCAGTAAGTAAAATTACTAATATTTGTGCACTGACATTTTTCCTGACGCATTGTGTATTTCAGGAGCTTGGGACGGGGAAGATGATTGCCACATGACGTGAGTGAAACGTGAGTGAAACAAACTGTATGAAATATAGTTGACATCCGATCAGGTGATATGCATCAGCACTTCTACAACATTGAATTATCACTATCGGCTAAGTCACCCTTCTCTACCTATACTAAAGCTTATTTTTCCTGATTTAAGTAGGGTTTCATCATTAGAATGTGAGTTTTGTCAGCTAAAAAGTACCATCGTGTCTTACCTTAGTCGGGTCAATAAGAGGGTTGATAAGCCATTTGATTTAGTAAATTTCATGTATGGGATCCATGTCCACTACCTTTAAAACTGATATTTAGGTATTTTGTTAGCTTCGTGGATGATAATTCTCGAGTTACATGGATACATCTGCTAAAATCTCGTTCTGAGATGTTTTTCATATTTAAGGTCTTTTATTCAAAAAAAGAATCAGTTTAATTCGAACATTAAAATTTTAAAATCTGATAATGCTAAGAATATCTGGACAACTTTAGATAATTTTTAGAACAAAATAAAATCTTGCATCAATTCTCTTGTGTTTACACCCTTAGAATAGGGTAGCTAAACGTAACAATAAGCACATTCTTGACATTACTAGAACTCTTCTGTTTCATACAGGTATCAAAAGAATTTTGAGGTGAGGCCATTTTAACTTCTTGTTACTTGATAAATTGAATGTCATCCTCTGTATTGCAACATAAAATCTCATATTCCATCTTGTACCCTCGATGTTGATTTGTTCCATTTGCCTCCTAAGATTTTTTTGGTCTTTCTGTTTTGTCCATAATCATAGTCCTCATAAGACAACTTGATTCTAGGTCTCTTAAAGGAATTTTTCTTGACTACTCTAGAACTAAAAAAGGTTATTAATATTTTTTCTCTCTAGAGGCCGATATATCTTGTCTGCATATGTAGCATTTTTCGAGTCTAAACCCGAAGTTTTCACATTTCTTTTTGTGTTAGAGGATGACTATGATTACTTATTCTATCAGGAGATGTTACTCAATAGTGATGAGTCCACATCTGAAACTGTGACCGGTAAAAAATCACTTCGATTTTAGGATCCTCTTCAGACCTATACAAGACAAACAACTCTTGCTCATGTGCCACTGCCAGCCTCAGTACCAAGCCCTGTGTAAGAATCAAGTGGGATTATCACTGCTCAATTACCGGGTAAATACTTCAAATGGCAAACACACTTGTTGTAACGGTCCCAGTTAAAATTTTCCATTTAACCACAATTATCTTGTACAATCCAAGCGTGGGACCCATCAAGGTATAATACTTCCAATATAATCATCAGATTCTTCACTATACATCAGAATTTCCACTAGAGATAACATGTATGATCTACTCGAGACTTATCATGTTAACACATATAGTTCAATAATCCATAAGAACACAGTCTACATTTATCATGTCAAAATATATATATACATACAAGTAAGAGTCCAGCACCAGGTCCTTTATAATTACAGGTCAAGAGTAACGTCCAGCTAAAAGCACGCATGTTATACAAAATCATATACATAACAAAAGTGGTTCTAATACAGTGGTTCTGGTGGCGCTTGTCCCGCACAATTGCCCTTAAGCGGGTCCCTTGCTCTTATCCAAACCTGTAGGTGGAGTTAGAATAGAGTTAGCTTGGCGGCTCAGTGAGTAAAACAATAGTTAAATATGCCTATCAGTAGGTATACATGGCTAAATTATCCGGTTGGCATGTGTGTCGCTACACTATTTTTATAGGATCTTATGATTATCCAGGAACCAAAACCAAACACAATAATAAGGCCTTACTAGTCGACTAGGTCATCCTATAGTCGACTAATACTGACTGTAAGTCGACTAATCATGAAGCCATAGTCGACTAAGTCCACTTCACACGGATCTGCTTCTTAACTAACAGCTAAGAATTAATGTAGTCGACTACCCTCCTTGGTATAGTCGACTAACTCAAGTACTAGTCGACTTGAATTCCCCTATAGTCGACTAAAACTGTCAAAAAGTTGTGTTACTCTCAGGATGTCACCTATAGTCGACTACCCTCCTGGTGTAGTCGACTAACCCTAAATATTAGTCGACTAGCAAGTTGACTATAGTCGACTAAAACTGTCAAAAACAGATTATCAACTTTCTGTTTGCTCTCTGTATCTGGGATTAGTCGACTACAGTCTATATGTAGTCGACTAATCCTGCTATCCAGCAGTGTATCTGCCTAAATATCACACGTTTAGTCGACTATCCCAGGGACTTAGTCGACTAACTTACCCAAAAAGTGCCTGTTAAGAAGCCATTCCAGATTTGATGTTAAGGGTTTAAGCATGATTACATCATAGGACTTATATCTTATCAATATACACATACATACAACATAATCTCCCCTTCTACGCCTCCGGTTCAACCCGGTCCCTTCCTCCGATACAATATATATAATCTCCCCTTCTACGCCTCCGGTTCAACCCGGTCCGTTCCTCCGATACACAATATATAATCTCCCCTTCTACGCCTCCGGTTCAACCCGGTCCCTTCCTCCGATACATTCATGCCATCATATAATATCAATATGCAAGACATGTAATAAAATCATGGATTCATAAACAACATGAGTAATACTTGCGGAATTGAAACACATGAACCCAAAACATACATAAGGTCAAATACTTGTATATCTCTTACACTTATTTCAATTCCTACTTATTTCTACTCATCATGTTGTTAAGATTAGCATGTTCTACTCACTCTTGAAGTTGTATGGTCTGATTTTGCTGCTGCCCTCTTGTTGTTGTTGCTGTTGTTGTTGTTTGTTGCTGTTGCTGTTGTTGTTGCTGTTGCTGTTGTTGTTGCTGTTGCTGTTGTTGTGAAAGGAGAGAGAGAGAGAGGTTGTGAAGAGAGAAAAAGAGTGTTTTATCAAAAAGTGTTTAATCCTCTTCATCCCCTCTATTTATAGCCTCTAACCCTCCATAGGATTGTGCCATGTGTCCCCTAAACATCCCATCAAAGTTACTCTTCTCCATGCCTCTCCCCCCTCTCCATGAGGTACAAGCATGGGGGCATGGTGGTAATAAGTCAAACACATGTGGGGTATTCTTATACCTATATACATGGGTGTATAAATACTCATGTATACATACTTATTTATACATACACATATAATATGCATGACTTAACTAAAGTATCATGCATGCATACTAATCCCATTACCCCTTATGATTAATTAGGAAAAGAAATGCTTAAATTAGGGCAAGTGTTACATTCTACCCTCCTTATGGAAGTTTCGTCCTCGAAACTTAACGTACCTTGGAACAAATATGGATAGGCTTTTCTTATCTCCTCTTCCAGCTCCCAAGTGGCTTCTTCTATGTTTTGATTTCTCCATAAGACCTTGATCAAGGAAATATTTTTGCTTCTCAATTGCTTTTCCTTGCGATCGAGAATTTGTACTGGTTCTTCCGCGTAAGACATATCTCCTAGTATATGCAGGGGTTCATGGGAGATGACGTGATCAGGATCGGGCACATACTTTCTCAGTTGAGAGACATGAAATACATTGTGCATCCGTTCTAAGGCAGGGGGTAGGGCCAAGCGGTAAGCAACCGGTCCAATTTTATCCAGTATTTCAAACGGACCCACATATCTAGGGGCTAATTTGTTCTTACAACCGGTGCGTCTCACTCCCTTCATGGGAGACACCTTCAGGAAAACACTATCCCCTACCTCAAACTCCAATGGTCTGCGACGATTGTCTGCATAAGCTTTCTGTCTGCTCTGGGCTGCCTTCATCCTTTCCTTGATTAGCTTGATCTTCTCAGTAGTCTCTTGAATTACATCAGGGCCGAACAGTCTTCTATCCCCAACTTCCTCCCAACAGATTGGTGATCTACACCTCCTGCCATACAATGCTTCAAATGGAGGCATACCAATAGTGGACTGATAACTATTATTATAAGCAAACTCCACTAAGGGTAAATAGTTGTCCCAACTTTCCCCAAAATCTAGCACACAGGTTCTCAACATATCTTCCAATATTTGAATGGTCCTTTCTGACTGTCCATCTGTTTGGGGGTGGGCTGCTGTACTGAGTTGCAATCTAGTGCCCATAGCTTTGGACAAACTCTTCCAAAATCTTGATTGAAATCTTGGGTCTCGATCTGATACAATGGATTCAGGTACTCCATGTAATCTAATTACCTCTCGGACATATACCTGAGCCAGTCTTTCCATTGAATAATTGATCCGGATAGGCAGAAAATGAGCAGATTTAGTGAGTCTGTCTACCACTACCCAGACTGTATCCAGTCCTTGGGACGTCCGAGGAAGTCCAGTGACGAAATCCATAGCAATTTGACTCCACTTCCATTCGGGAATAGATAAAGGCACTAACAAACCTGGGGGCTTCTTATGTTCTGCCTTCACTTGTTGACAGACTAAACATTTGTGGACAAAATTTGAAATGTCTACCTTCATTCCTTCCCACCAGAAGTTATGACGCAGATCTTGATACATCTTTGTGCTTCCGGTGTGGGCTGTATAAGGTGTGCTATGAGCCTCCTTCATTATTTCTTCTTTGATCTCTGCTACATCTGGCACACATAATCTGCGTCCAAGCCGCAGTACATCACCTTCTATTTGAAACTCCTTGAGTTCTCCTTCTTGCACTTTCTTCATCATCTTCTTTATTTGAGTATCTCCTTGTTGGGCCTCTTTGATCTTGTCGTATAGATTAATTTGGATACTTACTTGATTCAGTTGATACTCAGAATTTGAAGAATCAATGACCCGCACTTCTATTTGCATTTCTTCTAGATCTCTTAAGATTCTTGCTTGACGAGTCATCAAAGCGGCCAGGGTCCCTCCTGATTTCCGGCTCAAAGCATCAGCCACCACATTAGCCTTCCCAGGGTGGTATTGAATAGTGATATCATAATCCTTCATTAGTTCTAACCACCTCCTCTGCCTCATGTTCAGTTCCTTTTGTGTGAAAATGTATTTCAAGCTCTTATGATCAGTAAAAACTTCACAAGATACTCCATACAAATAATGTCGCCAGATCTTTAAAGCAAAAATCACAGCGGCTAATTCCAAGTCATGAGTGGGGTAATTTCTTTCATGGGTCTTCAATTGTCGGGATGCATAGGCAATGACTTTTCCATGTTGCATTAACACACATCCCAATCCCAGTTTTGATGCATCACTAAAGATGACAAATCCTTCAGTCCCCGAAGGTACAATTAAGACAGGAGCAGATGTCAGCCTAGCTTTAACCTCCAGGAAGCTCCTATCTTGATCTTCTCCCCATGCAAACTTCTTATTCTTTCTAGTTAATTAAGTCATTGGTGCTACAATCAGAGAAAACCCTTCTACAAATCTTCTGTAGTACCCAGCTAATCCCAAGAAACTTCGAACTTCAGTAACATTAGTGGGTCTAGGCCAGTCTCGGATTGCTTCGATCTTTACCGGGTCTACTGATATTCCTTCTTTAGATATAATATGGCCAAGAAACCCTACTTGTTCTAGCCAAAATTCACATTTCTTCAACTTTGCATAGAGTTGTTTCTCTCTCAAGATTTGAAGGACAATATTAAGATGTTTTTCATGATCTTCCGTATTCTTTGAATAGACCAGAATATCATCAATGAATACTACTACAAACTGGTCTAGATATGGTTGAAAAATCCGATTCATTAAGTCCATAAATGCTGCCGGGGCGTTAGTGAGTCCAAAAGGCATGACTAGATATTCAAAGTGTCCATATCTCGTCCGGAAAGCTGATTTGGGCACATCTTTAGGTTTGACCTTCAACTGATGATACCCCGATCTAAGATCTATATTAGAAAATACACAAGACCCTTGTAATTGATCAAATAGGTCATCAATTCGGAGAAGAGGGTACTTATTCTTGATAGTTGCCTTATTCAATTCCCGGTAGTCAACACATAATCTCATACTCCCATCCTTCTTCTTTACAAATAGTACAGGTGCTCCCCAGGGAGATACACTTGGCCGAATGAAACCTTTGTCTAATAATTCCTGTAATTGAGTTTTAAGTTCTTTCATTTCTGCAGGGGCCATACGGTACGGTGCCTTAGAAATTGGGGCAGTACCGGGTATTACATCTATTGTAAATTCTACTTCCCGATCTGGGGGCAGGCCTGGTAAGTCTTCCGGGAACACATCAGGGAACTCATTCACAATTGGAATAGTCTTAATATTTGTATCAGTCCTGGTGGTATCCAATACCGAAGCCAGGAATCCTTGACACCCTTGTTTCAATAACTTGGTGGCCTTGATGGCTGATATGTGAGGTATATCATAACTAACTTTCTCTCCTTCAAAAATAATTTCCGGAGTCCCTTTCATTTTAAAAATAATCCTCTTCTTATTACAGTCCACATGAGCACTACAGGCAGACAACCAGTCCATTCCTAGTATGGCATCGAACTCCATTTCGCCTAGCTTAATCAGATCAATGGATGTCTTCATTTCTCCAATTATCACTTCACAATTCGTATATCTAGTGCTAGCTATCAAATTTTCCCCTATAGGTGTGGACACAACCAATTGAAATCCTAGGGGTTTTGAGACTTGATTTAGTTTATGAGCAAAAGCACTAGATACGAATGAATGAGTAGCTCCAGGATCAAATAATGCATGGGCAATATGTCCTGATACGGAGATCATACCTTCCACTACTGCATTCGAGGCCATTGCTTCCCGGTGGGTTAATGCGAAGGTTCTGCCTTGCACTTGAGGTTGCTGAACCGATGACTGGGTTGCAGCAGGACGTGGGGCATTACTGGCTTGTCCTCTGGGAGGATTCGTCCTCATGGTCGGCCTTCCACTTCCTCTACTCGGCCCTTGGCTTCCACGCATTGTCGGACAATTCTTCCTTAGATGTCCCACCTCTCCACAATTAAAACAAGACCTGTCTAGGAGGCAGTTTCCAAAATGGTTCACTCTGCACCTCTGACACCAGGGAGCCTCCGAGATTCTGGGATGTGATGTAGAGGTAGCTTGTGTCTTCAAGGGTGTGTCTCTATTTCTCAACCACGTTCTCCCGCCTCTGGCCCCTCCTCCTCTATGAAAAGTGGTGTTAAACCCAGGCCCTTTGTTACTGGTGGATCCTGATGCCGTCATCATTGGAGGTCCTTGATAACGGGGGCGCTTAGAATTGGGAGTTCCTTCTACCCAGTCTCCCTGACCTTCTTGTATGTCCATTTCTACCTCCAAAGCTCTTTCTACTGCCTGGAGATAATTCCTCAGTTGTAATGGAATCAGTCGGCCACGAATCTCCGATCTTAGGCCCTTTATGAACCTCTTTGTCTTTTCTGCTTCACTCCTTACCAAGGCATCAGCATACCTGGATAGCTGAGTGAACTTCTGATCATACTGGGATACATTCATAGAACCTTGACGTAGTTCCAAGAATTCTGTTGCCATTTTATCTCTGGCTGACTCCGGAATGTATTTCTCAGTGAATTTGTTCACCAAGAATTCCCAGGTGATTGATTCCCTTGCATTCTTCATACTAAGCTTTACTGCCCTCCACCAATGTTCCGCTTCCTTCTGGAACATAAAAGAAGAGAAGGACACCTTTTGTTCATCAGTGCAACTCATAACTTCTAAGATCTTCTCTATTTGAAGAAGCCATGATTCAGCTTGTAAGGGGTTCGCCTCTCCTTCAAATACGGGCGGTTTCATCTTCTGAAACTGCTCCAGTGCCCGGTGGGAGTTGTTACTGCTCGCTCTGGTCATTAGTTGTGCGAGCCACTCCGGCATTACCCCTGGAGTTCCCTCGTTCCCTCTCATTTGAACTTCAGAGTCTCCATCATTGTTCACGGGGGGTGCACTCCCCATCTCACTGTAGTGTGTCGTATCGAGGGACTCATCAGGGGTGGTTGGTTCAAATCCATTTGTTCTCCCTATAAAAATAAGGGCGTCTAATCAACATTCTACACAATATAGGAATGCATTGGGATAAAACTTTAGTCTCAGGCAATCATGTTAATAACATTACTTTTGAAAACAAGCAACTGATTATATATATGGCTACATCCATCATGGATACAAAAGGTATTATGCTGACATGCCTTCCTTCTTGGATATCCCGACTAACCCATGTGCATTCATAAGATATATGCCAGGGTACATACAACAACCCTAAGGATATCCATCACCTAACATACTAGGCCTATACATGTATATACATCAAAAAGCGTCAGCTCCAAGGTTCACCCTTCATAGGGTAGAGTATCCCCACTAGAATCTCCGCTAGTGCTGCTGCTATCATCAATATCCTCCTCGGGGTCTTCTTCCGGTGATTCGTCCCCGGCGCAGCACCAGTTGTCTAAGTCGTCATAAAGGTCCATATCCTCTTCCCACGTTTCGTTCCAAAAGACGCCTCCATATGTAAATCCCCTTCGGGCTTCTTCTTTAATCGGGGTAGAGTGCTCCGTCACTGGTATCTCAAGTGAATCTCCCACAAAGCTTTCTGTGTCAACATTGGTCGGTTCAGGCTTATTAGATGCCTGCGACTCAACCTCCTCACAATCTACCCAATTTAGGGGCATAATCGTTTCCGCTGGGTCAGTTTCGTCCGACTCGTACCCCCAGTCCATGGAATCCGCCACCCAGCTCTCACTCGAGCTGTCGGAACTAGAAACGGGCCAGTATACATCGGAGTCCCCCATCTACATGTAAACAAAAAGGTCGTATCAATCTCAAGTCCATGAAATAGTCTCAATCATACGGCTATCATCAAGAAGCAACATAAATAGACACACTGGTAACTATACTTATCCTTAGTCTACTCATAAGTCTCATGTCCTTAGAGTAACTTAGATTCAATAGATAACTTAATGCACCCCTTGACACCTAATGCCAACTACTTAACTATGATCACATGTCTGCACGTGTAACCTAACAATTTCATCATCTCTTACTCTTTCTACTTCTAAACCATTGCTCTGATACCAACTGTAACGGTCCCAGTTAAAATTTTCCATTTAACCACAATTATCTTGTACAATCCAAGCGTGGGACCCATCAAGGTATAATACTTCCAATATAATCATCAGATTCTTCACTATACATCAGAATTTCCACTAGAGATAACATGTATGATCTACTCGAGACTTATCATATTAACACATATAGTTCAATAATCCATAAGAACACAGTCTACATTTATCATGTCAAAATATATATATACATACAAGTAAGAGTCCAGCACCAGGTCCTTTATAATTACAGGTCAAGAGTAACGTCCAGCTAAAAGCACGCATGTTTATACAAAATCATATACATAACAAAAGTGGTTCTAATACAGTGGTTCTGGTGGCGCTTGTCCCGCACAATTGCCCTTAAGCGGGTCCCTTGCCCTTGTCCAAACCTGTAGGTGGAGTTAGAATAGAGTGAGCTTGGCGGCTCAGTGAGTAAAACAATAGTTAAATATGCCTATCAAGTAGGTATACATGGCTAAATTATCCGGTTGGCATGTGTGTCGCTACACTATTTTTATAGGATCTTATGATTATCCAGGAACCAAAACCAAACACAGTAATAAGGCCTTACTAGTCGACTAGGTCATCCTATAGTCGACTAATACTGACTGTAAGTCGACTAATCATGAAGCCATAGTCGACTAAGTCCACTTCACATGGATCTGCTTCTTAACTAACAGCTAAGAATTAATGTAGTCGACTACCCTCCTTGGTATAGTCGACTAACTCAAGTACTAGTCGACTTGAATTCCCCTATAGTCGACTAAAACTGTCAAAAAGTTGTGTTACTCTCAGGATGTCACCTATAGTCGACTACCCTCCTGGTGTAGTCGACTAACCCTAAATATTAGTCGACTAGCAAGTTGACTATAGTCGACTAAAACTGTCAAAAACAGATTATCAACTTTCTGTTTGCTCTCTGTATCTGGGATTAGTCGACTACAGTCTATATGTAGTCGACTAATCCTGCTATCCAGCAGTGTATCTGCCTAAATATCACACGTTTAGTCGACTATCCCAGGGACTTAGTCGACTAACTTACCCAAAAAGTGCCTGTTAAGAAGCCATTCCAGATTTGATGTTAAGGGTTTAAGCATGATTACATCATAGGACTTATATCTTATCAATATACACATACATACAACATAATCTCCCCTTCTACGCCTCCGGTTCAACCCGGTCCCTTCCTCCGATACAATATATATAATCTCCCCTTCTACGCCTCCGGTTCAACCCGGTCCGTTCCTCCGATACACAATATATAATCTCCCCTTCTACGCCTCCGGTTCAACCCGGTCCCTTCCTCCGATACATTCATGCCATCATATAATATCAATATGCAAGACATGTAATAAAATCATGGATTCATAAACAACATGAGTAATACTTGCGGAATTGAAACACATGAACCCAAAACATACATAAGGTCAAATACTTGTATATCTCTTACACTTATTTCAATTCCTACTTATTTCTACTCATCATGTTGTTAAGATTAGCATGTTCTACTCACTCTTGAAGTTGTATGGTCTGATTTTGCTGCTGCCCTCTTGTTGTTGTTGCTGTTGTTGTTGTTTGTTGCTGTTGCTGTTGCTGTTGTTGTTGCTGTTGCTGTTGTTGTGAAAGGAGAGAGAGAGAGAGGTTGTGAAGAGAGAAAAAGAGTGTTTTATCAAAAAGTGTTTAATCCTCTTCATCCCCTCTATTTATAGCCTCTAACCCTCCATAGGATTGTGCCATGTGTCCCCTAAACATCCCATCAAAGTTACTCTTCTCCATGCCTCTCCCCCCTCTCCATGAGGTACAAGCATGGGGGCATGGTGGTAATAAGTCAAACACATGTGGGGTATTCTTATACCTATATACATGGGTGTATAAATACTCATGTATACATACTTATTTATACATACACATATAATATGCATGACTTAACTAAAGTATCATGCATGCATACTAATCCCATTACCCCTTATGATTAATTAGGAAAAGAAATGCTTAAATTAGGGCAAGTGTTACACTTGTACTCAGCATCCTCTTTTCAATTTTAATTTTTATTCTCATTTATTCTCTTTTTTTTCGTTCATTTATTTCATCTTTGAACTCATGCTCGGTTCTCAAGAATGTGTCAGAAGCACTATCTATTCAAAGTTGGACTTAGGCGATGCAGAAGGGGATGATGGTCTTAGAGCAGAATGGGCCTTGGGAGTTAGTCACACTTCCACCGAGAAAGAAAGTCTTTGGGGGCAAATGGATTTATACTATCAAGTTAAACCCCGATGGGCCTATGGTTCGCTTAAAGGCGAGATTGGTTGCCAAAAGTTACGGGTGTATGTGCTTGATTATGTGGATGCCTTCTCTCCAATCGTGAAGATGACCTGTGCGGATTATGGTGTTGGCAACGATTTACCATTGACCACTTCATCAGTTGAACATCAAGAATGGCTTTCTCAATGATATTCTTAATGAGAAGGTTTACATGGAGCAACCACCAGGTTTTGTGATCCAGGGAGTGTGCCCAGAAGGTTTACAGATTGAAGAAGTCACCTTACAGTCTGAAACAAGTCTCCGAGAGTCTGGTTTGGACGCTTTGCATCAATGATTTAGGAGTTTGGTCTCTATCGCGCAGAGAAAAATCACTCTGTGTTTTGGTAAATACAACATGAGAAGAGGACCATGCTAGTTGTGTATGTAGATGATATTGTGATCACATGAGATGACATGAAAGGTATTGATAGCCTGAAAAAGTACATACAGAAGCATTTCCAAACCAAGGATCTTGAATCCCTAAAGTACTTCTTAGGCATTGTGGTGGCCATGTCCAAGAAGAGTATTCTTTTATCACAGAGAAAGTATGTACTTAACTTGCTTTCGGAGGCTAAGATGCTAGAATACAGGAGTATTGATTCTCCTATGAATGTGAATACGAAGCTGCTACCAGATCATTGAGAGCTTCTTGAGGATGCTGGGAGGTACAGTTGATTGGTGGAGCACACCAGATATTATATTCACAGTCAGTGTAGTGAGTTAGTTTTTATCAGCATCAAAGACTACCCACTTGGAGACAGTAACGAGGATTTTGAAGTATCTGAAGAAAGTTCTAGGGAGAGGGCTTCTCTATTCAGATTATAGACACCCAATAGCAGACGTCTCCGATGCAGACTTGACATGATGTCCTTTTGACAGGAGATCGACCACAAAATATTGTGTCTTTTTGGAGGAAATTGTGTCAGAAAAGCAAGAAGCATAGTATGTCTCGATCAAGTTCAGAGTCGGGGTACCAAACGATGGCAAATGTGACATTAGAACTGGTCTGGATTAGAGATTTATTAACAGAGATTGGTTTTCATCTAGAGTGTCCCATAAGACCGTATGGCGACAACAATGTAGCAATACACATTGCTCAAAATGACGTGTTTCATGAAAGAACCAAACATATTAAGGTTGATTGTCATATAGTTTGTCAGAAGCTTGAGAAAAAGATCATTGTGGCAAAGCATGTAGCATAAGAACAGTAGTTAGTAAATCTTCTACTAAACTAAAATAAGAGTAGATTTTATTTGTGACAAGCTGAGCACGTATGATACAGATGCTCCAGCTTGAGTGGGAGTGTTGAGAGAGAGATTGTGTATTGATGTACTGAGTTTTGTCCTACATTGCCTATGAGACTAATAGTACTATGTATTCAATACTATATATACAGTAGATTGGGGTACAAGGCTTAGACCTCAAACTCTTTCTCCCCCAATCCCTAATACACTATAACATTCTTTAATTTATTCTTGAATTGAGATTGATTAGTCTACGCATGTTCATTTGTTAAACCCATCTGTTGCGCTATTAGTTTTAATCCTTCCTACCCGTCGATCGTAGCTTGTTGGTGAATCGTGAGTTTAGTAACATTATCGTTGATTCTCGAACACTCGTACACGTTTCACATCACATAGTTTCCAAGAATGCTTAAAAGAGCCATTAATCTGCTAAATGCATAGTTTAAGCCAATTTATTTGAATTCAATGCCTTAGCTCCATTTAGGTAGCATGCTTCATGTACGAGGCATCAGGTAGTTCAAACAAATGAATATAGCTAAATTCAATGCCAAGCTCCCCTTATATAAAGAAAATACACCTCCATAGTTAGGCCTTGATGCTTCGCCATAGAAGCCTGGTACAATCGTTTTGAGTTTAGCTAACTTATTTTGAGCACGCAAATTCATTGCTTTCCTTCTCTTCTACTTTGATGAGATGATTCAGAAGTCTGCCAATTTATATTTCAGATTCTTGAGTTTTAGAATTCATCATCTAACTTCCCTTTGATTAGAGAATTTCCCCAGGTAAATCCCTAAAGAATCGTATACTTCTTTCTTGACACATGTACCATAACATAGTAATAGCTAACAAGAAGCCTGATTTCTCCCTTTAATACACACAAACTCTGCCCAGCTCTTCTGTTACAATGTATTTTTTTCCTCATCCACCAAAGCTTCATCCATAGTCCATTAAATAGACAGATAATGAACAAGTGATGAATAAGCTTGGATGTTTATAGTCAGCTCTGCACAGAGGACAGAATGCTCCAAGTTTACTTATTTCTCCAGTAATTGATCTTTAGTTGTAGGTCTATTCGAGGTAGTGATCAGATAGCAGTTGTTTTTAGGAACCGAATCAACGTATCATATAATAGTGTGCCATTGAACTGCAATTATATGCTTCATCATTTGCAGAAATTTTTAATATAAAAATTCCCAAATTTCGTCTCTTCATATCATTCTCTGACATTCCAATGTAGGCAGTTTCATTATACAAAAATGCTCACGTAAACCTTTAATGCTGTTGGAGCAAAAGAATGTAAATACCACTTTAGAAAGATACCTGAGAAACTCAATGGGAAACCAAAGGGGAAAATAATGATTGGCATGAGAGACCAATTTGGTATCCTATGGGAAGCCATAAATTTCCCAAGAAATACCAATTTGAAAGATACCTGAGAAACTAACTGGAATCAAAGAGGGGATGTCATGGAAAACCAAAGGAAAGAATTATGATTCACATGAGACACCAATTTTGAATCCTATGGGAAGCATAGGGATTCTAAAAGGAAACTCAATGGAAGTTCATATAGAAGAAGAATGGATCTGTATTAAAAAAATATATTAATCAAATCATTGAGAAGAATTACGAGAAACATGCATAACATGCACGACACCTAGATAGCAACCCTTTATTTCAAAAAAAAAAGTACAAGGAAATATTTTTAAAACACACATACATATAGGATTGGAAGATCTGTTTCCAATAAAATTCAGAGATTCTTATAAGTTTCAACAAAGTTTACCTGGTATTTTCTCAGAGTATCTGTACATCTCTAGGATGTTTCTTAGTTTCCCTCCAATTCCAGTGCGTTTCTCCTAAGTATCAGACCCGCTTCTCATGCATTTCCCAAAATTCTGCTGATTTCTAAAGCATAATTACAGGAAAACATTCACTCTGAAAAGAGCTCCCACAAAATATGAAATTACTTTTCACTTAAACTGCTATAAAGGCACATGCAAAGCAGATATTTCGGCATTTCCTGCCACTATTTATAATGGTAACTTAGTGTTTTGTTAGGTTGTGTCCCAAGGTCAGATTCCTGATTTATTAAGTTTTCCAAAATAATCATCTTGACTGGTTGCTGGACAGGTGATAATACTTGTCTTTGAAACAATTCAAAGTATAAAAGTAGAAAAGACTATTTAACTGTATAATTTAATCAAAGGAAACCCTTAAGAAAGCAAAATCCAATAAGCAGACAGATATATTCATACCCAAGGAAATTACTAGCAGCAAATTTCCCTTTTTCATAATGTTTGGGTGGAAGAAAGTAATTTTTGTCTGCAGCTCTGAATTCTTTAGCCGCTATCCCTTTTTCATCTTCAATTGGAGGTACCCATGTAACTAACTTCAAGTTCCAAGTGCTATCTCCTATGAGTATTTATGCTCCACTTTTTATTTGGGCTTCTTTATCAAGAATATACTTTAAAAAGGTGCCAAGAGCAGATCTTTGACTCAATATCAATATATTGGCTTACATTCCAAATTCATGATAACCATAAGATGAAGTGGAAAGGTTCAGAAATAAATGGCAATGTAGCTAATGCAAAATGCACCTAGAAGCACTGAATAAAGCACAAACACAGTACATCTCTATGAACAACAGTACTTACACAAGTTGAATTAAAATGATAAATTGTCCCAAAAAAAACAATTTTTAAGTGATATGATGTCAAAGAACTAGCATATAGTTTTCTAGAGAAAATTATAAAGGACAAAACTACAGAATTGATGAAAATCAGTTGTTCACCCAATATTATGCCCAAAAAAAAAAGAACTTGTAAACCTATAGAAAATTGTATTGCAATAACCAGCCTTAAGCATAATGCCCCATGCATGTGTGCGCACAGTTATAAATGAAGGGATCAAATTTGAACATGAAACTCCTACAGCATCGAATCTGAACTTTCAGATTCTTTGAGAAGAACTGAGAATTGTGCTCATTAATATAAGTTACTGCATGAGAGATGTAAGAAAGATTTTTTAAAGACATGAAAGTTTGATTGTAACTAAATGGGGAAATCTAACAAGATATAGTCCTGTCTTCTAGATGCCGCCAGTTTCTAGATTTCAAAGATAAGGGCAACTTATAGGAATCCAAGACAATTCAATACCTTGCTATTTTCGTCAAGAAAGCTTAAAACAGCCTACAGTCTTCGAAATCTACAGGCTGTACTGGAGTATTCCCTGAAGAGAAAAACCTTGCAAGAAGATCTGCACCATACCATGTAAAATCCGGTAATGCTGGAGAATGCTCAGTAAGACCATAGCACCAACCTCCTCAAAAGAAAAGACAATAGCACTCGGGTTTGGACCACCATCACGTCCAATTTAGATGCTTCAACCATATAAACATTGGAAGCCTAAGATTTGTTGTACTTTTCAAGATAACCCTGAAAATAGAACAACATAAACCGTGGTTCAGGTATGCCAGTATGTAGATATATCTTAGAAATCAAATCGTTTACAGCCCAGCTAACAAACACTAACCTCTACAAGTTTCAAAAGTTTTGGTCGAGATGTAGATAGATACTGGTTTATTGACCCTGTCGTATTTGGAATTTGATGTGTTTGTAATGCACCAAGGACCTTTTCAACAGCTTTCTTAACTACCATCTTATGAGCGTCCTTACTTAAGTGACCTTCACGCCAAGATGGCTTTACCAAGTCCTTCACAAAATCCACCAACGCAGAACGGAAAATTTTCATTGCTTTTGATTCCTTGTTGATTTTACTCTTGTCTCCCTGATGCCTCGAGTCAGCAACATGTTCTGCACCATTGACATTAGCACTTTCAACTAAATGATCAGGCAAATGTCTCTCTTCTTTAGGCACAGAATTATTTCCCCCGTCAGCTGCAGTATGTCCAGGAGTTGCCACTAAACTTGTCTGTGTGATTAATTCATCTGCAGGTTTACTTTTATCTAATATCCCTCCATGTGGTTGGGGAAAAGAACTGAGAGTCCTCTCTACATTGTGCTCTGGAAGCTGGCTTCCATATAATAGATGAGCACTTTTATTAGAATGATCTGAAACACTTACATTGATGGTCCTCTCAGAAGCTTGCAAGGCTATATTCCCAGTATCACAAGGTTCTATGCTGTCAAGAAGTGGATCATATTGTCTTCCAGGAGAAGATAGACTTGGCGGTAGATAATGAAAAGATGGTCGGAAAGGCAGAGATGGCTCCCAAGAATTTTCCAGTGTTTCTGTTTTTTGTCTAACATAAGCTTGAAGATCCCTGGGTACACTGCGTAGTAGACCATTTTCAACCTCGAGTCTGGAGAAGTAGGGAGAAGAACTTCTTGGAAGAGAAGCAGGCCTAGAACTATTATATTTACCCAAGTAAGATGTTTTATGGATGTCAGGACGTTCTGAACTAAAAGATGGAACCGGGGAAGGCTGATAAGAACTGTTGAAAGTTGAGCTAAACGAGCCATGTGAGCAATAGGAACTGTGAGAACCATGAAGCGGAAAGCTGTTTTGATGATTCCGAAAAGCAAAATCCTCAGTTCTTCTGTCATGTGAAAAAGGATTGTTGTTAAAATAAAGGCAGGATGATGTAGATGAGGTGCCTGAATAATATCTATATTCAGGAACTGCACAACTCTTCATCAAAGAAGAACCTCTTGAAAAAGGTAAATCATTAAGAAACTCCCTTTTGGGTATCTCCCATTGCAATTGCTCTTCATGGAGGTACCTGCTAGAGGAGAAACGTTCACCAGCTGAACGCCTCACGTCCATGTAGTCAAATCGAGGGCTTACCCCAAAAGGGCTTTTATTGCCATCTTGGATTAATGTGCCAACTTGAGGAATATCAACTTTATGAAATTCCTCTCCAGCATGCAGGTTGTGGTCATCATGGATGTGGGGTGGGTCATGGCTATCCCCACCATATGCCCTGACACGGTCTCCTTGTATTTGCAACTGGAATTTTGATGAACTCCCAGTGTTTGATGAGTCTGGTCGTTCTTGTGAATAAGATATTCTTGATCTTTTAACATCTTGCCTACAACCTGCATGCATATGTCAGAGCAGTTAAGGACTTGATAAAGGCATATTTGTACATATTTTATACCTGAGTTACATATTTGTTAGTATATCATTTTTGTTTAATTATAATTAATTAGTGTGTCTTTTGTTGTTTAGGAAATTGAGGACCTATACAAGTCATTTGGTGCTGAGCAAGTAAATTTGAATGCACAATAAAATGAATCAAGTGTTAAACCAAGTTGAATGGGCTAAAGACTAGTGCAAACCAAATCTCCAAGAAATTTTCTTCATCCAAATCCAGAGTTGACAGATCACAGAATCAAAGGAGCGATTGTAGCCTTGTAGGAAACATGTTGGAGCAATTTAAGGAAACGTGTTGGAATGATTGAAGGAAACATGTGCTTCTATTCTCCCTATAAAAGGACTAAAAGAGGGAGGCTATTGGGTAAATAATTTTATAGGAGTTTTATTTCTTTCTTTTGTAAAAGAGTTTTAGAGAGTTTTGTTTCTTTTTGAGAGTTGTAACAAGAGAATTATCTTAATCAATTATTTTCTTTCGTTGTCATGAGCATTCTCTTTACTTTTTCTTGTTTATATTCTCAATTAATTAGACTCTCCGTCATGAGTGGCTGAGAACCTTCCCTTGGGGAAAGGATTTCGCTCTATGAATGCATAAAGTTGCTCCTTTATGTTTCAATTTTCTTTTACTTTATGATATTCATGCCTAATTTTTAAGTTTAATTTAAATTTATTGATTTAGATGAATTGTGTTTTACTTAAATGTAGATTCATTCCATGCTTTACTTTAAGTCTAAATTAATTAAAAATACATTTAATCAAAACCCTTAATCCTAATTAGATCCAAGCCGATCTCAGAGGAATTCCTTCACTATAAGGATGATGGGATCATTTGTGGCTTAATGTAAAATGGGAATAAAAAGAGTACATTAAGTTTCGTGTTAAATCATCTAATTTTTAGAATAAAGTCATTTTCTGAAGATTGAAGGATATGCAAAAAAGTAATGGAAGCATAAGGAAAGAATCTCCACGCATATGATAGTGGTTCCTAATTCCCAACTTTGCTTATATTGAGAATAAATCAAGCTTTAATTTTCATAGCTAAAATTTTAAATTCAAACTCATTTGTTTCAATTTCAACTAGATTAAAAAATTAATATAGAAGTTTAAAAACTGTGATTTTCAAACAAGTACCAATGGATTCAACCATTTCTTGCCACTGTGCTATTTTTCAAATATTTCAAAGCAAGATTAGGTATTTTATTATTTATGTACGGTTCAAATAACGACAGTAAGTTTCACTATTTTCGGGTCAGAACAAATTTTTAGCACCGCTGCCTGAGATTTTGTGAGAAAGCTTTTTGAAACCTTTATTTAGAATTTCTTCTAGTTCCTTTCAAAAAATTCTTTCCTTTCTCTCTTTTGACCTCGCTAAGCAAATATTCTTGAGTTGTCTTGCAGAAATTAAGAAAAAAACAGTGAAAAGGAGAAAAGGACATTTTTATTAATATCATTTCATTTTTTTATTCCCATTATAAAAAAAATTGCTAACTGCAGTTTTTTAGGAGAGAAGGAAAGAACGTTAAAACGGTAATTGCGAAAGTGGACGGAGGCAAATCAAGGTTTTTTTGGAAACCAATCATATTTTTGTTCAATATTCTCAATGTCCCAACACAACTTTTTAGGGAAAAAATTAAAAAAAATCAGAACTTAGAGATCTGCTATGCTTAGGTCCACTGTACCGCACCACTACATTTAAATGTGTTTCTAAGTGATTTTTGTGGCAGCTAGATAAAAGGTACGTTCAGAAATTTTCACACTTTCCTACAAAAGAACCATTAAATCTTTCTAGGATTGTGTGACATTTTTGGTGATCATTTCTCTGTTTTATTTTGTGCATTAGAGCATCTTTGTATAATAAAAAGAGTTGTCCCCCTCACACAAAGTCGGGATTCATCAGCCGCTCCTTGGCTCAAAAACCACCATCTCATTTAAGTTCATCCTAAGTCAAATTAAATCTAAAATTGATTAGACTCAGCCGATAGGATTTTCGAGCTCTTCCAGGTGGAACCGTTATTGGATTAATCTGGTGAATCCCATCAAACTTTCGAAGAGAAACTTTTTTGTCTAGAAAGGAAGACTTAGCGATTGCGATAGACTCCCGGCCTGGAGGATATAACAGAATCGCTTGTTTGACGGCCCTAACCGGTCCACATGCAATTTCTTCTAACCCAGTTAGGAGTTGTCTAATTATGAGAGAATTTGTTCTCTACAAAATTAGAAGTGAAAACTGAGTACATCTGAGTTAAGCTCAATAAGAATTTATTTGTATGGTGGTGATTGAATCTTGGTTGTGTTTAAAAGTATCTTGGTTCATCACTCTTAGAATTTCATTATCCTAGTCATTTGAGTGGGTTAGAGTTAGGTTCAAGCCAAGTGCCTTTGGTGTATGCAAAGTAAACGTCTTAAAAAGGAGAATTAGTTCCTTTTGATCCTGAAATCGTGAAAACATATCGTCGAGTTCGGCGGAATCTTTGTCATCCTGAGCAGTTTCCACAACTCCTCACGATGGGTGATCACGCAAAAGAACTCTTAATGAGATCTATATTCTTGCTTCTGCCAATCCTCTCACTTGCATCATTCTACATGTGAAAGATGCGACTCAATTTGAGATTAGGCATGCCACCATTAATATGCTTCCTAAATTTCATGGGTTCGAAATTGAACAACCATACATCCATTTGACCAAGTTCTTAAATATTTGTCAAACTTTCAAGAATCAGAATTTGAATGAAGGTGTTAAAGAGGTTGTTCACCTTGTCCTTAGAAGACCATGCTGCTTCTTTGTTGCATCCCCTTACTCCCAATTCGATCATGAAATGGGATCAACTATCTAAGAAGTTCATGGCTAAGTTTTTCCCTGCAGCCAAAACTGAAAAGATAAAAGACTCCGGGTCTGTTTGGTTGTCGTAACTGGCCGTAATTCGTAGTTGTAATTGGTAAAGTCTTTTACAATTGTAAATGAGTTACATGTATGTAATTTTTACGGTGTTTGGTTGGTAATATAAAATTGTAAAGTGGAAAAGTGTATTGTACTTTACGGTGTTTGGTTGTCGTAATGTATAAGTCGTAAGTGAAAAAGTTGATCACAAAATTAACTATTTGGTGATTTTAAAAGTTTTAATACTGCAAATAAATATTAAAAAAGTTAAATATTAAAAAAATTTAATATTAATATAAAAAAATAATAAAAATTTGTATGACCACAAAATTAACTGTAACTGGGTTGTAAGTGAGTGGTAACTGGGTTGCAAGTGAGTGTTAGTTGAGTTACGTAAGTCTTTTACGAATTACGGTCCAAACAAACGCCGTAGTTGTAACTGGGTAGTAAGTCATTTACGAATTATGGAGTTTTACGCGAAACAAACGGCCCCTCCATTGGGAACTTTAGAGGGAGAGCTGACAAAGAATTTTCCCAAATTTGAAAGATTCCACGATCTTCTTATCAAGTGTCCACATCATGGCCTTGATAAAGCCCCGTTAGTCCATTTTTTTCTACAGAGGTCTCCCATCCGCACATAAAACAATGATTGAGTCCATGCATCAGGGGAAATTCATGACCCAAACGCCTGATAAGGCTTATGATTTTTTGGTGGATTTAGCTGAAGACTCAAAATTGGAGTGGTTACGGAGAGATTGAGAGAGATGATATATAAGGTCTAAAAAGCCTAGTTCTTTTGATATAAAAGCAGATCCTGAATTGAAGAATGTCATGGCTCACTTTGTAATTATAGTCAATAATTTGAGCAAGAAATTCAATGCCTTTCTCTGTTTTGGCATCTCGATCATCGGGTCCAGACCCAATTCCTGTGATGAAAGTGGAGAGTTTGTGTATCCTCTGTGATAGTTCTGATCATTTGGTAGTGTTGTCCAAGTCTTCCTGTGATAAAGGCAGAGCTTGCCAATGCAATCAACAATTACAGTACCTTCAGAAAACCCACTCCGAATTCATTTAGTCAAGTGTATCATCCTGACAATAGGTTTCACTTAAATGTTTCCTATAGGCAGAATGAACCTATACAATTTTAGGGTGGTCCTCCAGGTTTCCAAAAAAAAAATTCCTAGGATAAGAAATCCTCAGATGAACCAAGCAATGATTCAACTTCCTCCATTTGTTCATCCATCACAGCCTAACAATTGTAGATCCTTAGTGCCATATCCCATGACCAATTATGTGGCACCTGTTCAACAACAACCTTCCTATTTGAAATCCATGATGGGGCTAGCATGATGAAACAACAAAACTTCTTCCAACAACAGTGGCAGACCAGCCGATCCCAAACCCAGACAAACAATTCCATGCGCAAGCAATTGCGAAACTTGAAATGAGTCTGAGTCAAATAGCAACTTCAGTAGGAGATAGGAAGAAGGGTGAATTGCCTAGCCAACCAGTGTCCAATCCAAATAGGCAACAGAACCAACTCTCTAAAGGCCAATACAATATTGACTCAAATAAAAATCCAACCCATGAGGTCCAAGCTATTCTTACTCTAAGGTCTGGAAGGCAAGTGGACAATAAAGTCAATTATCCTGAAGAGAACAATAGGGTAGAACCGTAGAACCCAAGAAAACTTCAGCGCAAAAGGCATCAAGCCCAAAAGAGATAGAGAAGTAGGATTCCCATGATAAAAGCAAGGACCCAGTTCCTCAAGTAGAACCCTACAAACCCAAGGCTCCATTCCCTCAGAGATTACATGTACCTAGGCAGAGCTCTGATTTTGATAAGATCATGGAGATTTTCAAAACTGTCCAGACCAACATACCCTTCCTAAATGCCATTAAGCAGATCCCATCATACACCAAATTTCTCAAAGACCTCACCATGGTCAAGAGAAAAACCAGTGTTCCTAGGCAAGTCGTCATGGTGGCACAGCCCTCATCTCTGATACAACAACAGATTGTCCCAAAGTACAAGGACCCTGGGTGTCCTACCATTGCAATCAAGATTGGGGAGACTGTTATGAAGAGAGCACTTCTTGACTTAGGAGTAGCGTGAATTTGCTACCCTACCCTGTTTACAAAGAGTTAGGTTTGGGAGAGTTGAAACTCACAGACATTACCCTGTGCTTAGCTGATAGGACAATGAAGTATCCTAAGGGAATTGTGGAAAATGTTATTGTGAAAGTCAACGAATATTACTACCATATTGACTTTGTTGTTCTAGAAATTGAACCAGCCAAGATTTCAGCCTGTGATTTTAGGTCATCTATTCCTTGCCACTTCAGATGCAGTAATAAGGTGTTGAAATGGTCTGATGACTTTAGCCTTTGAGAATATAACTGTCCAGTTGAATGTCTTTCACAATAGCAATCAACCGATAGTGATGGATGATCTTGAGGAAGTCAATATAATTGAGAGCCTGATTAGTAGTTCTTTAGAAGGGTCTAGTTACTCGGATCCATTGGAGAAATGTGTGACACAATTTGGCCAAGATTTTGATGAAAAGAGCTATATAGAGGAAGTGAATGCACTTTTGGACTTGATTCCTACGATGGACACGAGTCAATGGGTGAGAAAGTTTGAATCTTTATCCGTGTCTGAGTCTATCCCTGTTCCATCAATTGTCAAGTCACCCCAGCTAGAACCCAAGACTCTTTCTGAAACTTTGAAGTATGTTTATCTGGGTGAGAGTGAGACCCTTCCTGTTATCATTGCATCTGATCTGAGTCTAGAACAGGAGGAAAAATTACTGAGTGTACTTCGTGAGAATTCAGAAGCTAATGAGTGGTCAATATCCAACATTAAGGGAATCAGTCTGTCCGTCGTCTAACATAGAATCCATCTTGAGGAAGATGCTAAAACTTCTCGAGAACCACAATGAAGACTGAACTCTGAAATGAAGGATGTTGTTCGTTCAGAAGTAATCTAGCTGTTAGCTGCGGGTAACATACCCCTATTTCTTATAGTAAGTGGGTGAGCCCAATTCAAGTTGTTCCTAAAAAGTCGGGTGTTAGTGTTGTCAAGAATGACAAAAATGAGTTAGTTCCTACTCGCGTCCAAACTGGATGGCGAGTGTGCATTGACTATAGAAAGCTGAAGGCCATGACCCGAAAGAACCATTTTCCACTTCCATTCATCGACCAAATGCTAGAACGTCTAGCAGGTCACTCTCACTACTGTTTTCTAGATAATTATTCCGGATATAACCAAATCCCCATATCTCGTGAGGACCAAGAGAAAACAACATTCACACGTCCTTACAGCACTTTTGCCTACCGTCGCATGCCCTTTGGGCTATGCGTTGACCCGCTACATTTCAGCAGTGCATGATGAGTATTTTTTCAGATATAGTAGAGAAGTCCCCAGAAGTTTTCATGGATGATTTCTCAGTTTTTGGGCCAAGTTTTGACAAGTGTCTACTTCATTTAGAACTCGTGTTACAAAGGTGTAAAGAGAAAAATCAAGTGTTGAACTGGGAAAAGTGACAGTTCATGGTACAGAAAGAAATTGTTCTAGGACATGTGATTTCTAGTGAGGGAATAAAAGTCGATAAGGCCAAGACTGATTTGATCTTTAACCTTGCACCTCCTCGTACTTTGAAAGAGATTAGGTCTTTCTTAAGACACTGGTTTCTGTCGTAAATTCATTAAGGACTTCAGCAAAATTTCTATACCTCTTTGCAATTTACTTGCAAAAGATGTCACGTTTGTCTTTGATGAGTGTCTGAAAGCCTTTGTAGAACTTAAGGCTTTGTTAACTCCTGCCCCATTATTCAGCCATCAAATTGGGATGAACCTTTTGAGATTATGTGTGATGCCTTTGATTATGCTATTGGGGTCGTCTTAGGACATCAATAGGTTACCTCATGTGATTTATTGTGCTAGTAAAACCCTCAATGATGCACAACTCAACTATTCTACCACTGAAAAAAAATTGTTAGCAATTGTGTTTGCTTTAGACAAGTTTAGGTCCTATCTCCTAGGGTCTAAGATCATTATCTTCTCTGATCATGCTGCACTTAAGTTCCTTCTTCTAAGAAAGATGCTAAAGCACGCCTGATTCGTTGGATCTCAATGCTGGAAGAATTTGATCTAGAAATTTAGGACAAAAAGGATTCCGAAAATGTTGTAGAAGATCACTTGTCTAGAATCATTGTAGAGTCCTCTTTGACTCCATCCCAATTCTTGAGTCATTTCCCGACGAATAACTTTTTGTTGTTTTCCAATTACCTTGGTTTGCTGACATTGTCAATTATCTTGCTACAAATCAAATGCCATTTCGTTGGACCAAGCAAGATAAGTTCATATTCTTAGCCAAGGCAAAGTTTTTTTCCTTGGATGATCCATACTTGTTCAAATATTGCCCAGACAAGATCACTACGAGATGTGTGTTTGATGATGATTTTCATAAAATCATTTCCTTGTGTCATGATCAATCCTGTGGGGGGCATTTTAGTTCCAAAAAGACCACTGCAAAAACGTTGCAGTGTGAATTTTATTGGCCATCCATTTTCGTGATTGTCATGAGTATTATAAAGCTTATGAAAAGTGCCAAAGATTAGGAGCATTTCTATAAAAAAAATTTGATGGCCCTCAACCCAATTCTAGTTGTTGAAATTTTTGATATTTGGAGCATCGATTTCATAGGACCATTTCCCAATTCTTTTAGTAACTTGTACATTTTTATTGTGTTGATTACGTGTCTAAGCGGGTAGAAGCTAGAGCGTGCAAAACAAATGACCACAAAGTGGTGGTCCAGTTTTTAAAGAAAATGTTTTTGCTTGTTTTGGTACAGCATGTGCCATCATAAGTGATGGGGGAAGCATTTTTGCAACCAAGTTTTTAGCAAACTCATGCTTAAGTACTCTATTACTTATAAAGTTGCCACTCACTACCATCCACAAACTAGCAGTCAGGTTGAAATTTTTAATAAAGAGATTAAAAAAAATTGAGAGAAGACAGTGAACCCAACTAGGAAAGAATGGTCCTCAAGGCTTAGTGGTGCATTGTGGGCTTATCATACAACATTCAAAACTCCTATTGGGATGTCTCCATATCGGATTGTGTATGGTAAGGATTATCATCTTCATGTTGAATTAGAACATCGAGCTTATTGAGCTATAAAACAATTTAATTTTGATCTTGACAAAGCTAAAGTTCGCTGATCTTTACAACTGAGTGAGTTGGAGGAAATCCGAAATGATGCTTATGATTGTGCTAAGCATTATAAAGATAGGATGAGCAATACCATGATAGACATATTCTGAGAAAATCGTTTAGTCCAGGTCAGAAGGTTCTTCTGTACAATTCTCATATGCACTTGTTTCCTGAAAGCTAAGAACCAAATAGACAGGCCCATTTATTGTTCGTACAATTTACCAGTACGGGGTTGTAACACTTGCCTTGATTAAAACATTTCTTTTTCCTAAATAATCATAAAGGAAATGGAATTAGCATGCATGATATCTTAGTAAGCCATGTGTATTATACGGGTATTATACGGGTATGTATATACAAGTGTATACGTAAGTATTTATACGTCCATGTATATAGGTATAAATACTGCCCCAAAGTCAACATCACCACCATCCCCACCATGCTTATACTTCATGGAGAGGGGAGAGGCATGGAGTTGATTAGACATTGATGGGATGTTTAGGGGACACATGGCATATAATTATGGAGGGTTAGAGGCTATAAATAGAGGAGGGTTAAAGAGAATTAATCCATTTGGTTAAAAACTCTCTCCATCTTCACAAAACTCTCTCTCTCTCTCTCCTTTCCAGCAGCAACAGCTGCAACAACAAGGCAGCAGCAATTGCAGCAGCAAAAGCAGTAGCAACAGCCGCAGCAAAGGAGCAATATCAGCGATAACAAAGGGCAACAGCAAAAATCAGACCATACTACTTCAAAAGTGAGTAGAACATGCTAATCTTAACAACATGATGAGTAGAAATAAGTAGGAAATGAAATAAGTGTAAGAGATATACAAGTATTTAACCTTATGTATATTCTGGGTTCATGTGTTTCAATTTCCGCAAGTACTACTCATGTTGTTTATGAATCCATGATTTTATGATATGTCTTGCATATTGATATTATATGATGGCATGATGCATCGGAGGAAGGGACCGGGTTGAACCGGAGGCGTAGAAGGGGAGATTATTATATATTATATATCGGAGGAAGGGACCGGGTTGAACCGGAGGCGTAGAAGGGGAGATTATATATTATATATCGGAGGAAGGGACCGGGTTGAACCGGAGGCGTAGAAGGGGAGATTTTGTTGTATGTATATGAACATCACTATGATATAAGTCCTATGTTATATTCATGCATAAATCCTTAACATCAAATCTGGAATGGTTTCTTAACAGGCAATTTCTAGGTAGATTAGTCGACTAAGTCCGGAATTAGTCGACTATAAGTGTGATATTTGAGGCAGATAACCTGCTGGTAGCAGGATTAGTCGACTACATATAGGCTGTAGTCGACTAATCCCAGATACAGAGAGCAAACAGAAAGTTAACAATCTGTTTTTCACAGTTTTAGTCGACTATAGTCTATACCCAGTCGACTAATATATTGGGTAGTCGACTACACCAGGAGGGTAGTCGACTATAAGTGACATACAGTGAGTAACACAACTTTTCACAGTTTTAGTCGACTATAGGAAACTTCAAGTCGACTAGTACTTGAGTTAGTCGACTATACCAGGAAGGGTAGTCGACTACATGAGTCCCTGGCTGCCAGTAAAGAAGCAGGTACGTGTGAAGTATAATCAGTCGACTATAGCGTCATGATTAGTCGACTTACAGTTAGAATTAATCGACTATAGAGTGGCCTAGTCGACTAGTAAGGCATTGTTACTGTGTTTTGTTTTGGCTCATGGCTAATTACAAGATCCTACAAAAATAGTATATCGACGCACATGTCAACCAGATAATTTAGCCATGTATACCTACTTGATAAGCATATTTAAATATTGTTTTACTCACTGAGCCGTCAAGCTCACTCTATTCTAACTCCACCGACAGGTTTGGACAAGGGCAAGGGACCCGCTTAAGGGCAATTGTGCTGGACAAGCATCACCAGGACCATTGTATTAGAAGCTACTTTTGTTATGTATATGATTTTGTATAAATGTGCGTGCTTTTAGCTGGGCGTTACTCTTGACCTGTAATTATTAGAGGACCTGGTGTTGGACTCTTACTTGTATGTATATATATATATATGTTGATATGGTAAATGTAGATTGTGTTCTTATGGATCATTGAACTTATATATGATAAGTCTCGATTGGATCATGCATGTTAACTGTAGTGGAAGTTCTGATGTATAGTAAAGAGTTTCTGATGATTGTATTGGAAGTATTATACCCTGATGGGTGCCACGCTTGGATTATACGAGATGATTATGATTAAATGGAAATTTTTAACTGGGACCGTTACAGTTGGTATCAGAGCAAGGTTTAGAAGTAGAAAGAGTAAGAGATGAGGAAATTGTTAGGTTTATACGTGTAGACATATGATCATAGTTAGGTAGTTAGTCTTATGTGACAAGAAATGCATTAAAATATCTATGGAATCTGAGTTGTTCTAAAGACATGAGACTTATGAGTAGATTAAGGATAAGTACAGTTATAAGTGTGTATATTTATGTTGCTTCTTGATGATAGCCGTATGATTGAGATTATTCCATGGACTGGGGGTACGAGTCGGACGAAACTGATCCAGCGGAAACGATTTTACCCCTAAACTGGGTAGATTGTGAGGAGGTTGAGTCGCAGGCATCTAATAAGCCCGAACCAACCAATGTTGACACAGGAAGCTTGGTGGGAGATTCACTTGAGATACCAGTAACAGAGCACTCTAGCACGATTAATGAAGAAACCCGAAGGGGATTTACATATGGAGGCGTCTTTTGGAACGAAACGTGGGAAAAGGATATGGACCTTTATGATGACTTAGACGACTGGTGCTGCGCCGGGGACGAATCACCGGAAGAAGACCCCGAGGAGGATATGGATGATAGCAGCAGCACTAGCGGAGATCCTAGTGGGGATACTCTACCCTATAAAGGGTGAACCTTGGAGTTGACACTTTTGATGTATATACATGTATAGGCCTAGTATGTTAGGTGATGGATATCCTTAGGGTTGTTGTATGTACCCTGGCATATATCTTATGAATGCACATGGGTTAGTCTGGATATCCAAAGAAGGAAGGCATGTCAGCATAATGCCTTTTGTATCCATGATGGATGTAGCTATATATATATATATATATATATATATATATATATATATATATATATATATATATATATATATATAACAAATTGCTTGTTTTCAAAAGTGATGTTATTAACATGATTGTCTGAGACTAAAGTTTTATCCCAATGCATTCCTATATGGTGTAGTGTGTTAATTAGACGCCCTTATTTTTATAGGGAGAATAAATGGATTTGAATCAACTACCCCCTGATGAGTCCCTGTCGCTCGATACGACACACTACAGTGAGATGGGGAGTACACCCCCTGTGAATAATGATGGAGACTCTGAAGTTCAAATAGGAGGGAATGAAAGAACTCCAGGGGCAATGCCGGAGTGGCTCGCACAATTAATGTCAAGAGCGAGTAATAACAACTCCCATCGAGCACTGGAGCAGTTTCAGAAGATGAAACCGCCCATATTTGAAGGGGAGGCGGACCCCTTACAAGCCGAATCATGGCTTCTTCAAATAGAGAAGATCTTAGAAGTTATGAGCTGCACGGATGAACAAAAGGTGTCCTTCTCTTCTTTTATGTTCCAAAAAGAAGCGGAACATTGGTGGAGGGCAGTGAAACATAGTATGAAGAATGCAAGGGAATCAATCACCTGGGAATTCTTGGTGAACAAATTCACTGAGAAATACATTCCGGAGACAGCCAGAGATAAGATGGCAACAGAATTCTTGGAACTACGTCAAGGTTCTATGAATGTATCCCAATATGATCAGAAATTCACTCAGCTATCCAGGTATGCTGATACCTTGGTCAGGAGTGAAGCGGAAAAGACAAATAGATTTGTAAAGGGCCTAAGACCAGATATTCGCGGCCGACTGATTCCATTACAATTGAGAAATTATCTCCAGGCAGTAGAAAGAGCTTCGGAGGTGGAAATGGACATACAAGAAGGCCAGGGAGACAGGGTGGAAGAAATTCCCAATTCTAAGCGCCCCCGTTATCAAGAACCTCCTTTGAGGACGGCATCAGGACCCACCAGCGGTAGAGGGTCTGGGTTTAACAGTACTTTTTATAGAGGAGGAGGAGCCAGAGGCGGGAGAACATGGTTGAGAAACAGAGACACTCCCTCGAAGACACAAGCTACCTCTGCGTCCCATCCCAGAGTCTCGGAGGCTCCCTGGTGTCAGAGGTGTAGAGTAAACCATTTTGGAAACTGTCTCCTAGATAGGTCTTGTTTTAATTGTGGAGAGGTGGGACATCTAAGGAGGAATTGTCCGATGATGCGTGGAAGCCAAGGGCCGAGTAGAGGAAGTGGAAGGCCGATCGTGAGGACGAATCCTTCCAGAGGACAAGCCAGTAACTCCATGCAGCCCAGTAATGCCCCACGTTCTGCTGCAACCCAGTCATCGGTTCAACAACCTCGGGTGCAAGGCAGAACCTTCGCATTAACCCACCGGGAAGCAATGGCTTCAAATGCAGTGGTGGAAGGTATGATCTCTGTATCAGGACATATTGCCCATGCATTATTTGACCCTAGAGCTACTCATTCATTCGTATCTAGTGCTTTTGCTTATAAACTAAATCAAGAATCAAAACCCCTAGAATTTCAGTTGGTTGTGTCCACACCTATAGGGGAGAACTTGATAGCTAGCACTAGATATACGAATTGTGAAGTGATAATTGGAGAAATGAAGACATTTGTTGATCTGATTAAGCTAGGCGAAATGGGGTTCGATGCCATACTAGGAATGGACTGGTTGTCTGCCTGTGGTGCTCAGGTAGATTGTAATAAAAAGAGGATTATCTTTAAAATGAAAGGGACTCCGGAAATTATTTTTAAAGGAGAGAAAGTTAGTCATGATATACCTCACATATCAGCCATCAAAGCCACCAAGTTATTGAAGCAAGGGTGCCAAGGATTTCTGGCTTCGGTGTTGGATCCACCAGGACTGATATAAATATTAAGACTATTCCAATTGTGAATGAGTTCCCGGATGTGTTCCCGGAAGACTTACCAGGCCTGCCCCCAGATCGGGAGGTAGAATTTACAATAGATGTAATACCTGGTACTGCCCCAATTTCTAAGGCACCGTACCGTATGGCCCCTGTAGAAATGAAAGAACTTAAAACTCAATTGCAGGACTTATTAGACAAAGGTTTCATTCGGCCAAGTATATCTCCCTGGGGAGCACCTGTACTATTTGTAAAGAAGAAGGATGGGAGTATGAGATTATGTGTTGACTACCGGGAATTGAATAAGGCAACTATCAAGAATAAGTACCCTCTTCCTCGAATTGATGACTTATTTGATCAACTGCAAGGGTCTTGTGTATTTTCTAAGATAGACCTTAGATCAGGATATCACCAGTTGAAGATCAAACCTGAAGATGTGCCCAAATCAAGCTAATCAAGGAAAGAATGAAAGCAGCCCAGAGCAGACAGAAAGCTTATGCAGACAATCGTCGCAGACCATTGGAGTTTGAGGTAGGGGATAGTGTTTTCCTGAAGGTATCTCCCATGAAGGGAGTGAGACGCACCGGTAGTAAGAACAAATTAGCCCCTAGATATGTGGGTCCGTTTGAAATACTGGATAAAATTGGACCGGTTGCTTATCGTTTGACCTTACCCCCTGCCTTAGAAAGGATGCACAATGTATTTCACATATCTCAGCTGAGGAAGTATGTGCCCGATCCTGGTCATGTCATCTCCTATGAACCCCTGCATATACTAGAAGACATGTCTTACGCGGAAGAACCAGTACTAGTTCTTGATCGCAAGGAGAAGCAATTGACAAGCAAAAATATTTCCTTGGTCAAGGTTTTATGGAGAAATCAAAACATAGAGGAAGCCACTTGGGAGCTGGAAGAGGAGATAAGAAAAGCCTATCCACATTTGTTCCAAGGTACGTTAAGTTTCGAGGACGAAACTTCCATAAGGAGGGTAGAATGTAACACTTGCCTTGATTAAAATATTTCTTTTTCCTAAATAATCATAAAGGAAATGGAATTAGTATGCATGTATGATATCTTAGTAAGCCATGTGTATTATAAGGGTATTATACGGGTATGTATATACAAGTGTATACGTAAGTATTTATACGTCCATGTATATAGGTATAAATACTGCCCCAAAGTCAACATCACCACCATCCCCACCATGCTTATACTTCATGGAGAGGGGAGAGGCATGGAGTTGATTAGACATTGATGGGATGTTTAGGGGACACATGGCATATAATTATGGAGGGTTAGAGGCTATAAATAGAGGAGGGTTAAAGAGAATTAATCCATTTGGTTAAAAACTCTCTCCATCTTCACAAAACTCTCTCTCTCTCTCCTTTCCAGCAGCAACAGCTGCAACAACAAGGCAGCAGCAATTGCAGCAGCAAAAGCAGTAGCAACAGCCGCAGCAAAGGAGCAATATCAGCGATAACAAAGGGCAACAGCAAAAATCAGACCATACTACTTCAAAAGTGAGTAGAACATGCTAATCTTAACAACATGATGAGTAGAAATAAGTAGGAAATGAAATAAGTGTAAGAGATATACAAGTATTTAACCTTATGTATATTCTGGGTTCATGTGTTTCAATTTCCGCAAGTACTACTCATGTTGTTTATGAATCCATGATTTTATGATATGTCTTACATATTGATATTATATGATGGCATGATGCATCGGAGGAAGGGACCGGGTTGAACCGGAGGCGTAGAAGGGGAGATTATTATATATTATATATCGGAGGAAGGGACCGGGTTGAACCGGAGGCGTAGAAGGGGAGATTATATATTATATATCGGAGGAAGGGACCGGGTTGAACCGGAGGCGTAGAAGGGGAGATTTTGTTGTATGTATATGAACATCACTATGATATAAGTCCTATGTTATATTCATGCATAAATCCTTAACATCAAATCTGGAATGGTTTCTTAACAGGCAATTTCTAGGTAGATTAGTCGACTAAGTCCGGAATTAGTCGACTATAAGTGTGATATTTGAGGCAGATAACCTGCTGGTAGCAGGATTAGTCGACTACATATAGGTTGTAGTCGACTAATCCCAGATACAAAGAGCAAACAGAAAGTTAACAATCTGTTTTTCACAGTTTTAGTCGACTATAGTCTATACCCAGTCGACTAATATATTGGGTAGTCGACTACACCAGGAGGGTAGTCGACTATAAGTGACATACAGTGAGTAACACAACTTTTCACAGTTTTAGTCGACTATAGGAAACTTCAAGTCGACTAGTACTTGAGTTAGTCGACTATACCAGGAAGGGTAGTCGACTACATGAGTCCCTGGCTGCCAGTAAAGAAGCAGGTACGTGTGAAGTATAATCAGTCGACTATAGCGTCATGATTAGTCGACTTACAGTTAGAATTAATCGACTATAGAGTGGCCTAGTCGACTAGTAAGGCATTGTTACTGTGTTTTGTTTTGGCTCATGGCTAATTACAAGATCCTACAAAAATAGTATATCGACGCACATGTCAACCAGATAATTTAGCCATGTATACCTACTTGATAAGCATATTTAAATATTGTTTTACTCACTGAGCCGTCAAGCTCACTCTATTCTAACTCCACCGACAGGTTTGGACAAGGGCAAGGGACCCGCTTAAGGGCAATTGTGCTGGACAAGCGTCACCAGGACCATTGTATTAGAAGCTACTTTTGTTATGTATATGATTTTGTATAAATGTGTGTGCTTTTAGCTGGGCGTTACTCTTGACCTGTAATTATTAGAGGACCTGGTGTTGGACTCTTACTTGTATGTATATATATATATGTTGATATGGTAAATGTAGATTGTGTTCTTATGGATCATTGAACTTATATATGATAAGTCTCGATTGGATCATGCATGTTAACTGCAGTGGAAGTTCTGATGTATAGTAAAGAGTTTCTGATGATTGTATTGGAAGTATTATACCCTGATGGGTGCCACGCTTGGATTATACGAGATGATTATGATTAAATGGAAAATTTTTAACTGGGACCGTTACAGGGGTTGTCGAGGTTGAGAATCTAGAAAGGGTGATGCTTTCAAAGTGAACGGTCAAAGGTTGAAACCATTTTTAGAGCTGTTAAGCCCAAAAGTAGAGGAAACACTTCTAAAGATCATCTTTAATCTCTATATCTGCGAGAGAATTTTTTATCTTGGTATATTTTGTTTTTATTTCTGTAATATATTTTACTTGACAGGTCTAAACTTGGACGGTCATTCCTTTATCTCAGGTTGTTTCTCCCCTATTACTTGTGAGTTATTTTGATACATGAGGACAATGTGATATTTAGGCTTGGGGGTGGAAGTCCTATTTTCCTACCACAAATTTTTTTATTCTGAAAAATATATATATCAAAAAAATTAAAAACATCCAAAAAAAAAAATGAAATTATGAAGGCACTTGGTGAAAAACTCTTAAAAGCCAAATTCTGACCTTTTTGATATTGAGTCCTTGTTTCTAGTTTCTTATTAGTGAATTCTGGAAAATAACGATTATGAAAATTTCACTACACATCTGACAGATCTCTAGAGTCAGGTCTAGCTTTGCAGTTGTTGACTTAATAATTACCTAGAGTATTAGGAGAGACCAAGTCCAATGAACTATGATTGTCTTGTTCATTGGTTGGCTAGAAGAAAAAAAGAAGTGATATCCAATGTGGAATGTGACCAGTGAATTAGACCGAGAACACTAAAAAGGGATGCCGATGCATATTGTCAAGATCAAAAAAATAAAAATAATAAAATAAAAAGTTAAAGAAATTAAATTTTCAAAAAAAGATGAATCCATACTAAATTGTTGAAAGAAAATTAATGATCTTATAAAAGCAATAGTGTGAAAGCCTTCTTTGTAAAAACACGAGTAAACTGGAATATCACAGATAAAGTCCTTGAGGTGTTAAAGTTAATATCCACATCTCTTGTAAACTCAGACAGATAGCTTAGTGTTGAATTGAATTCTTAAGTTTATCTGAATATCTCTACGGAAGTTAGAAGGTCACAATTGTGAATAGGAGACCTACTACTAGTTTTCTGTCAGAATTCACATGCACTCAAGTCCTATTATTCTAGTATTATACTAAACAAAAACTAAGTGATTTGGATCAATGGATGAAAAAATTGTAATAACCAGTGCCTAATTAATTTTCAAATCTGATGTTTATGGGAAACATCTCTGGAAACCCTCACGAAACAAACTCATCCACCAAGATAACGTAGGGTTTAAAGGCTTATTGCATATGCAAATACAATCGTGATGCCTGCAAAAGTGAGTTAGAATTCATTTACTTTTTATTTTATTTTGCTTGAGGACTAGCAAAATTATAAGCTTGGGGGTATTTGATAAAGGCATATTTGTACACGTTTTATACCTAAGTTGCATATTTGTTAGTATATTATTTTTGTTTAATTATAGTTAATTAGTGTGTCTTTTGTTATTTAGGGAATTGAGGACATATACAAGTCATTTGGTGCTGAGCAAGTAAAGTTGGATGCAAAATAAAATGAATTAAGTATTGAACCAAGTTGAATGGGCTAAAAACTCTTAGTGCAGACCAAATCTCTAAGGGATTTTCTTCATCCAAATTCAGAGTTTGGTAGATCACGGTATCAAAAGAGCGAATGAAGGAAACATGTTGAAAACATGTTGGAATGATTGAACATGTGTTTCTATTCTCTCCATAAAAGAACCAAGAGAGGGAGGCTATGGGGTAAAAGATTTTGTAAAAGAGTTTTAGAGAGAGTTTTGTTTCTTTTTGAGTGTTGTAACAAGAGAATTATCTTAATCAATTGTTTCTTTCATTGTCATGCTTCTTTTTGCTTTTTCTTGTTTTTATTCTCAATTAATTAGACTCTCCGTCATGAGTGGCTGAGAACCTTCCCTTGGGGAGATGATCCTGCTCCATGATTGCGTAGAGTTACTCTTTTATGTTTCAATTTTCTTTTGCTTTATGATATCCATGCCTAATTTTTAAGTTTAATTTAGATTTATTGGTTTAGATGGATTCTGTTTTACTTAAATGTAGATTCATTCCATGCTTTAGTTTAAGTCTAAATTAATTAAAAATACATTTAATCAAAACTCTTAATCCTAATTAGACTCAAGCCGATCTCAGAGGAATTCTTTCACTAAAGGATGATAGGATCATTTGTGGCTTAATCTAAGATGGGAAAAAAAGAAGAAATTGGGTTTCGTATTAAATCATCCAATTTTTACAATAAAGTCATTTCCTAAAGATTGAAGGATATGCAAAAGAGGAATGGAAGCATAAATGAAGAATCTCTCCGCACATGATAGTGGTTCCCAATCCCCAAGTTTGCTTATGTAACGGTCCCAGAATTCTAACATCCTCAATTTACATAACATCCATTTAAACCGACCAATTATTAAAATCATTTCCAATTTCTTAAAAATTTCAGCAGCACCTCCCTTCTAATTACTGGTCGGATATGATATCCAATACAAATATGATAATTTCGACTAACATCAGCCTACTTATTCTCAATCCAATCATATAATTGAACTCAAAATCATCCAGACAATCATGAAGATATTTCGGCCTGACATCGCCTACTCATGGAGAAACATAACAACATAAGCTCTAGAGTCTCCCTCTCGGCATCCATAGAATTTCAGAAATGATAAATTCTAACTTCTCATGATCATCATATTGATAATACAATTCTTGTTATCACAACCCAATAAAAGATATCTCAAATGTCAACATGAAATGAAACTACTACAACGGTTCTATATATATATATATATATATATATATATATATATATATATATATATATATATATATAAGATTAATCATCTATCCCATGACCCTCATGTATCATCAACAAGCACAAATGTTCCAGAGTACAAAGATTGGATTGATTCAGAACGAACCCTGCGCAGCATAACGCTGACCCCTGCCTCCAAGCAACCTGCAATATACCAGTCTGTAGGAGGGTGAGCTCGACAGCTCAGTGAGTAAGGTAGGAATAAATCAAGAAATGATAATATATCAATGAGAAGTATGAATATTCAAGCAATAAGAGAAATCTGAAACAGTAAGAAGACAAAGAATCAGAGGCATCCCATAGTTTAATAATCAAGACCCCAGACTCTAAAATCTCCAGGGACGATCAGACTCTTTTGGTCGTACTTCCCAATTTCTTTCTTAGATTTTCATCTTTCCGTGTGATAAGATTTATGAATTACATAAAATAAATTTTCTCATCTTATGTGTACATAGTATGTGTTACTCACGTGTCTTGTATTTCACGCTATCATACACCAACCACTATGTTATGCCAAAAGCCTGGTTTATGCATTCAGGTAACACATACATCACAAGTCATACTTGTATAACATATAATCATATCAAACTTCTCATAATACAATATCCCATCACACTTCAAGTAATGCATGAATTAAACTGTACACTTTCACCCAATATACAATATTTCATTTCAATCAGCTAAATCTATTATTCTTATGTTTTCATTATCATATGCGATAACACATCCAACATTCCCCTAGTGTCACACACATATATCACACATAGCCATTCATTCTCAATCATTTGTAAAGATGCAAATATATGTATATAGCACCGTCTTCGCACTCCGCCCGTGCAATACGGGTCCCTTCCTCCGGATATATGTATATAGCACCGTCTTCGCACTCCGCCCGTGCAATACGGGTCCCTTCCTCCGGATATATGGATATAGCACCGTCTTCGCACTCCGCCCGTGCAATACAGGTCCCTTCCTCCATAACACAATATATATATAATATAATACGCAAAATATCAACGCATCCAATTCCATAAGATTCATATATCATGCACATCATTTTATATATAAAAACAATCATACTCTCAATTGGTGTTTACCTGTTAGATTGTATTCTTATAGGAATATTCACACAAATTGCTTGATCCAAACATGTCATCCATGTATATTATGTACATAAATCAAGTAATATACAACCATTATATTCATGTCAATCATAATTATTTCTATTCAGTAATGTACATGTTAATGCCCTTGTATACCATATTCTAAAATTCTATATTAAATGCAACACTTATTATAAAAGATGCGTTCAATTCTAAGCCTGCCTTACCATCCCTTTCATGGTGAATATGAATTAAATATTGGTTCAGTGTCTAACACTCTCAAGACTATTCACGTTTAGTGTAAGTACCAATTTACTACAATAGACACTCTCTTAACAATAAGGTGGTGAAACTATCCCTCTTTCCTTATAACATTGTATATGTGTATATATAATATGGGTACTTTCTATGTGGTGCTCTAAATAGATTTTGAATAGAAGAACGACCATGTTCACAAGGTTTTACATATACATAACAACCATCGGTAGGAACATATGTATATATGTCGAATACCCATATTTCCCACTTTCAAATCTTTCTTTTAAGGGATTTCTAAACATCTATTATTACATCCACTTAACTTGGTCATCATCTCAGATAATCAGTTCATCCCCTTTGACTAGAATAATTTGAAACGTCACAATTACTGTTACTCATGGCGTATTTCAAGGCGTTATACCCAACAAGAAAGGGGACTTAATAAGAATTGATAAAATATAATACATATGATTGAAAGTAATCATTTCAAGTACGTCTTAAGTTTGGTTACATTATAGGGCACATACTATCTGTATGCAAAGGTATTACTTGCTCAAAGATTCTGGCTAGACGGATGCGTAAGTTGAGACTATAAGGAGAAGCGAATGTCTCACACATGCTTGTTAATTGGAATACAACTTTCTTGATTTAACGTACAAGTTAATAAGGCCTAACAATCCGTTATTACTTAAATTCCATCGACACGATGAAAATACTGTGATCGCAATCAAGATTATATATATCTATAACAACTATTCTCACTTATTTATGGATTGAGTTGAAACTGTTTGGATTCCCGTCAGTACTGATCTTGATACTAGCAATTCTATCACTCTGATTTCCCAATTTTTGGTATTACAATAAGAAAATCTTTCCTTTCAATTAGTATCCATGTTCACTCATCTATTAGTTTATTGCCAATATAATTTAGTGCTGGCCGTTAACTTGTCCATTTATCAGTTAATTAAAATTGATAGGACTATCATCTTCACCAGTAACTTTCGGCGTTTCAGAAATTTCCACTGACTATATGCCAATAAATACTCTATTCATAGTCCAGTTTACTAGACCACCGAAGGGATTATGTGTTAGGGTGAAATATATGTTTAGTTCTAAACTCAGCACAACATGCCTACATATAAATTCCAATAACTTTCACATAGATCCCACCTAAATATATTTCATCGGATCTGACCTCCCTAACAATCGAAAATGTTTTTATCGTAACTCCTATTTTTGATATAAGAATGAGACACAGAGACTTCCATTAAAATTTAGACTTACTGATCTTTCTAACGATATATTACATGACCAGCTTAATTCGCACGAACAGTCCTAATAAACAGAAAATCTTTTAGACATTCAAAATTCTGCAACTTGGTACTTTCGACTAGTTGTCATGTTTCAGCGATAATTCCCAGCACAGACCTTTGATTAGGACACTGCAAGAGCCGTTGGAAAGTAGACTCGATTTGATTTCCAACGATATATCACATGACCTATTTCCTTTTAAATATCCTTACAAAAGAAACCCCAAGTTTCAGGTTTCAGATCCGGACAGACTTTAACAGCTTTGTATTACTATTTCAAAAGTGCTTTGAACTAAACAAATTCTCAACTTTTCCTTTTATTTCTTCATCTAAATTAGATCATAAGTAAGTCATGAACTTAAGTATTTAGACTTTTGATCACGAGAAATTTTTATAAGAACATTCATAATTCTATCACTACTTAATTTATCATTATTCCCTCTTTAAACCACCTCCAACTTCATCGTTTAAATCATATCATAAAAATTTTCTTTTTATCTCACTAATATTACCAAGATCAAATCTTGATTTGATTTCATAGTTATTATGTAAGAATGGCAAGAGGCTCAACCATCACAAGTGTAAGAAACTTCAAGAATCTCAATCTACACTAATGGTTAGGAGAGATTTAAAAACTTGATCTCACCCATCTGTAACGGTCCGAGAATTTATTATACTAATTTGACTCTTAGGATTAATCTTGTCTTCTAATAATACATTGATCGTTACTTGAACTTTTAATATAATGTCACTCAAAATTTCGGCTTAACCTCGCCTACTTAAAGATAACCAATACTAACCTCAGATTTCACAAGACATAATCATATACATAATACAAGAGAGTATGCTTCTTGATAAAATTCAAACCAACTCAAAACCATAACCCTTCTTTGAACACTATGCTTTCACATAGGGTTATTAGTTTGTCGCCAAGAGGCTGTTGCATATTATTACAAGAGAGTTACATGACCACAAGAAAGTTCTACTATAAGATAAGAATTAGCAACACCTAGCAAGTTCATCATACATTAGTCCAATAATTCTTTTAAGAATTTGATTCAATTTAAGGAACAATATTGCTCAAAAATTTATCTCACATCTCTCAAATGAAAGTTTCATCACCATCAAAGTAAAATGTGAGATTGAAATTTTCAAGGTTTGAGATCTAAACCAAATCTGAAAATTTATAGACTCCATCACTACATGATATACCCTATCATGCAACCTCTTTACCCATCAATTATTTGCAATTGAATTTACTCATTAATCTCAAGATCAAACTTAGACCACTACATCCTTTAATAGATCATGAAACTTCAAAGAAAATTGAATGAATAGATCAAGGAGTCCCTTCAACATCAAGAGATCAAAATCTATGAACCACAAGAAATGGATACTTAAAAAATGAGAAGGAAAGAAAGAAGAAACCCACTCACCAACATCCAAACTCTGACCTCCGGTCGCCCTAGCCGGGCGCGGCCAGCCCGACCCCGGCCGTTCCTGGCCGCGGCTCCGGCCGCGTGCGGCCTTGCCCACGGCCACCCGGACGTGGTCCGCCCTGCGAGAGAGAGAGAAGAGAGAAGGGAGAAGAGAGAAGAGAGAAAGGTTGGGGGATTCAGGCTGAGAAATTTTTTTTTTTGGAGAAGAAGAGAATTTTGGGGATCTTCTTTAGGTTTGGTCTCAGGAAAGAGAGAGGCTGGGCCTCTAGACTTCCTCCATTAAGTCAATTAACTAATATAAATATACATATATACACTTCATAATTTAATTATATATCCCTCTTTCAAGCACATCATGACCCTACATCTCATCTTCACCAAGATCAATTAAATCTTAACATTTCCTCTCCCTCACCTACTCCCTCCACTAAAACTAGGAATATAATACTATGATATTTTATTTGTAGTAGATTGTTCTTTATATATATATATATATATATATATATATATATATATATATTTACATACTAATACACCAATTTAATATATGTATGCGTGTATTTATACATACACACAAGCACACATGCATATACACCATATCCATGCATACATACCTAAATATTTATATACTTATCCTTGAAATTATCTCTTTCATTTCTCTAGAAATTTTCCCCACAAAAAAAAATCCTAAAAATCTGTTTTACACAAAACAGTTCCATCACCGTCTCCGATAATTCTGTCAAATCTTATTACTCAAGTATTAGAATATTAAATCAAGATAAAAAAATTAGGGTGTTACAGTTCTACCCCCCTTACAAAAGTTTCGTCCTCGAAACTTGACACGCTTGAAATAGATAAGTGTGTTCTTCTTTATATCGCAATATGTCTCTTTGCCAATTCAATGTCCTTTTCAATCCTTCATCATCGAAAAATTCATTACCTCTAGATTAACTTTATACTATACTCTTACGATCCGACTTAATCCTGACTCGTCTGATAATTGAATCATTCCCTTACCCCAGTGTCCCATACCACTGGCCGCTCATACTGAGGGCCCACACCCCTACCAGAGCATATGGGTACCATAATTTGAACATAAGGCAGTGACCAAATATCTCCCGTTTCAAGATTAATCATACACGTAAGAACTCCTACCTTCCTTAACCCATCCACATCAAATAACATATTCATATACAAATAAGACACACACATACATAGCAATCATAACAATCAGTTATCTCCCTACGAGAACTATTCTATACTCAATTCTCATTCCACATCCTGAGCTTTGATACCAACTGACTGTAACACCCTGATTTTTTTTATCTTGATTTAATATTCTAATACTTGAGTAATAAGATTTGACAGAATTATCGAGACGGTGATGGAACTGTTTTGTGTAAAACAGATTTTTAGGATTTTTTTTTGTGGGGAAAATTTCTAGAGAAATGAAAGAGATAATTTCAAGGATAAGTATATAAATATTTAGGTATATATGCATGGATATGGTGTATATGTATGTGTGCTTGTGTGTATGTATAAATACACGCATACATATATTAAATTGGTGTATTAGTATGTAAATATATATATATATAAAAGAACAATCTAATACAAATAAAATATCATAGTATTATATTCCTAGTGTTAGTGGAGGGAGTAGGTGAGGGAGAGGAAAAGTTAAGATTTAATTGATCTTGGTGAAGATGAGATGTAGGGTCATGATGGGCTTGAAAGAGGATATATAATCAAATTATGAAGTATATATATGTATATTTATATTAGTTAATTGACTTAATGGAGGAAGTCTAGAGGCCCAGCCTCTCTCTCTTTCCTGAGACCAACCCAAAGAAGATCCCCAAAATTCTCCTCCAAAAAAAAATTCTCAGCCTGAATCTCCCAACCTTTCTCTCTTCTCTCTTCTCCCTTCTCTCTTCTCTCTCTCTCACAGGGCGGACCACGGCCGGGTGGCCGTGGGCACGGCCGCGCACGGCCGGAGCCGCGGCCAGGCGGGGCCGCGGCCGCGGCCGGGCGGGCCGGGCGCGGCCAGGCGGGGCCGCGGCCGCGACAGGCTAGGGCGACTGAGGTTGGAGTTCGAATGTTGGTGAGTGGGTTTCTTCTTTCTTTCCTTCTCATTTTTCAAGTATCCATTTCTTGTGGTTCATAGATTTTGATCTCTTGATGTTGAAGGGACTCCTCCTTGATCTATTCATTCAATTTTCTTTGAAGTTTCATGACCTATTAAAGGATGTAGTGGTCTAAGTTTGATCTTGAGATTAATGAGTAAATTCAATTGCAAATAATTAATGGGTAAAGAGGTTGCATGATAGGGTATATCATGTAGTGATGGAGTCTATAAATTTTCAGATTTGGTTTAGATCTCAAACCTTGAAAATTTCAATCTCACATTTTACTTTGATGGTGATCAAACTTTCATTTGAGAGATATGTGAGATAAATTTTTGAGCAATATTGTTCCTTCTTAAATTGAATCAAATTCTTAAAAGAATTATTGGACTAATGTATGATGAACTTGCTAGGTGTTGCTAATTCTTATCTTATAGTAGACTTTCTTATGGTCATGTAACTCTCTTGTAATAATATGCAACTTAGCCTCTTGGCGATAAACTAATAACCCTATGTGAAAGCATAGTGTTCAAAGAAGGGTTATGGTTTTGAGTTGGTTTGATTTTTATCAAGAAGCATACTCTCTTGTATTATGTATATGATTATGTCTTGTGAAATCTGAGGTTAGTATTGGTTATCTTTAAGTAGGCGAGGTTAAGCCGAAATTTTGAGTGACATTATATTAAAAGTTCAAGTAACGATCAATGTATTATTAGAAGACAAGATTAATCCTAAGAGTCAAATTAGTATAATAAATTCTCAGACCGTTACAGATGAGTAAGATCAAGTTTTTAAATCTCTCCTAACTATTAGTGTAGATTGAGATTCTTGAAGTTTCTTACACTTGTGATGGTTGAGCCTCTTGCCATTCTTACATAATAACTATGAAATCAAATCAAGATTTGATCTTGGTAATATTAGTGAGAAAAAAAGAAAATTTTTATGATATGATTTAAACGATGAAGTTGGAGGTGGTTTAAAGAGGGAATAATGATAAATTAAGTAGTGATAGAATTATGAATGTTCTTATTAAAATTGCTCGTGATCAAAAGTCTAAATACTTAAGTTCATGACTTACTTATGATCTAATTTAGATGAAGAAATAAAAGGAAAAGTTGAGTATTTATTTAGTTCAAAGCACTTTTGAAATAGTAATACAAAGTTGTTAAAGTCTGTCCGGATCTGAAACCTGAAACTTGGGATTTCTTTTGTAAGGATATTTAAAAGGAAATAGGTCATGTGATATATCGTTGGAAATCAAATCGAGTCTACTTTCCAACGGCTCTTGCGGTGTCCTAATCAAAGGTCTGTGCTGGGAATTATCGCTGAAACATGACAACTAGTCGATAGTACCAAGTTGCAGAATTTTGAATGTCTAAAAGATTTTCTGTTTATTAGGACTGTTCGTGCGAATTAAGCTGGTCATGTAATATATCGTTAGAAAGATCAGTAAGTCTAAATTTTAATGGAAGTCTCTGTGTCTCATTCTTATATCAAAAATAGGAGTTACGATAAAAACATCTTCGATTGTTAGGGAGGTCAGATCCGATGAAATATATTTAGGTGGGATCTATGTGAAAGTTATTGGAATTTATATGTAGGCATGTTGTGCTGAGTTTAGAACTAAACATATATTTCACCCTAACACATAATCCCTTCGGTGGTCTAGTAAACTGGACTATGAATAGAGTATTTATTGGCATATAGTCAGTGGAAATTTCTGAAACGCCGAAAGTTACTGGTGAAGATGATAGTCCTATCAATTTTAATTAACTGATAAATGGACAAGTTAACGGCCAGCACTAAATTATATTGGCAATAAACTAATAGATGAGTGGACATGGATACTAATTGAAAGGAAAGATTTTCTTATTGTAATACCAAAAATTGGGAAATCAGAGTGATAGAATTGCTAGTATCAAGATCAGTACTGACGGAATCCAAACAGTTTCAACTCAATCCATGAATAAGTGAGAATAGTTGTTATAGATATATATAATCTTGATTGCGATCACAGTATTTTCATCGTGTCGATGGAATTTAAGTAATAACGGATTGTTAGGCCTTATTAACTTGTACGTTAAATCAAGAAAGTTGTATTCCAATTAACAAGCATGTGTGAGACATTCGCTTCTCCTTATAGTCTCAACTTACGCATCCGTCTAGCCAGAATCTTTGAGCAAGTAATACCTTTGCATACAGATAGTATGTGCCCTATAATGTAACCAAACTTAAGACATACTTGAAATGATTACTTTCAATCATATGTATTATATTTTATCAATTCTTATTAAGTCCCCTTTCTTGTTGGGTATAATGCCTTGAAATACGCCATGAGTTAAACAATAATTGTGACGTTTCAAATTATTCTAGTCAAAGGGGATGAACTGATTATCTGAGATGATGACCAAGTTAAGTGGATGTAATAATAGATGTTTAGAAATCCCTTAAAAGAAAGATTTGAAAGTGGGAAATATGGGTATTCGACATATACATATGTTCCTACCGATGTTTGTTATGTATATGTAAAACCTTGTAACATGGTCGTTCTTCTATTCAAAATCTATTTAGAGCACCACATAGAAAGTACCCATATTATATATACACATATACAATGTTATAAGGAAAGAGGGATAGTTTCACCACCTTATTGTTAAGAGAGTGTTTATTGTAGTAAATTGGTACTTACACTAAACGTGAAAAGTCTTGAGAGTGTTAGACACTGAACCAATATTTAATTCATATTTACCATGAAAGGAATGGTAAGGCAGGCTTAGAATTGAACACATCTTTTATAATAAGTGTTGCATTTAATATAGAATTTTAGAATATGGTATACAAGGGCATTGACATGTACATTACTGAATAGAAATAATTATGATTGACATGAATATGATGGGTGTATATTACTTGATTTATGTACATAATATACATGGATGACATGTTTGGATCAAGCAATTTGTGTGAATATTCATATAAGAATACAATCTAACAGGTAAACACCAATTGAGAGTATGATTGCTTTTATATATAAAATGATGTGCATGATATATGAATCTTATGGAATTGGATGCGCTGATATTTTGCGTATTATATTTTATATATATATTGTGTTACGGAGGAAGGGACCCGTATTGCACGGGCGGAGTGCGAAGACGGTGCTATATCCATATATCCGGAGGAAGGGACCTATATTGTACGGGCGGAGTGCGAAGACGGTGCTATATACATATATCCGGAGGAAGGGACCCGTATTGCATGGGCGGAGTGCGGAGACGGTGCTATATACATATATTTGCATCTTTACAAATGATTGAGAATGAATGGCTATGTGTGATATATGTGTGTGTGACACTAGGGGAATGTGGGATGTGTTATCGCATATGATAATGAAAACATCAGAATATAGATTTAGCTGATTGAAATGAAATATTGTATATTGGGTGAAAGTGTACAGTTTAATTCATGCATTACTTGAAGTGTGATGGATATTGTATTATAAGAAGTTTGATATGATTATATGTTATACAAGTATGACTTGTGATGTATGTTTTACCTGAATGCATAAACCAGGCTTTTGGCATAACTATAGTGGTTGGTGTATTATAGCATGAAATACAAGACACGTGAGTAACACATACTATGTACACATAAGACGAGAAAATTTATTTTTTCATAAATCTTATCACACGGAAAGATGAAAATCTAAGAAAGAAATTGGGAAGTACGACCAAAAGAGTCTGATCGTCCCCGGAGATTTTAGAGTCTGGGGTCTTGATTATTAAACTATGGGATGCCTCTGATTCTTTGTCTTCTTACTGTTTCAGATTTCTCTTATTGCTTGAATATTCATATTTCTCATTGATATATTATCATTTCTTGATTTATTCTTACCTTACTCACTGAGATGTCGAGCTCACCCTCCCACAGACTGGTATATTGCAGGTTGCTTGGAGGCAGGGATCAGCGTTATGCTGCGCAGGGTTCGTTCTGAATCAATCCAATCTTTGTACTCAGGAACATTTGTGCTTGTTGATGATACATGAGGGTCATGGGATAGATGATTAATCTTGTATATATATAGAGAGAGAGAACCGTTGTAGTAGTTTCATTTCATGTTGACATTTGAGATATCTTTTATTGGGTTGTGATAACAAGAATTGTATTATCAATATTATAATCATGAGAAGTTAGAATTTATCATTTCTGAAATTCTATGGATGCCGAAATGGAGACTCTAGAGCTTATGTTGTTATGTTTCTCCATAAGTAGGCGATGTCAGGCCGAAATATCTTCATGATTGTCTGGATGATTTTGAGTTCAGTTATATGATTGGATTGAGAATAAGTAGGCTGATGTTAGCCGAAATTATCATATTTGTATTGGATATCATATCCGCCCAGTAATTACAAGGGAGGTGCTGCTGAAATTTTTAAGAAATTGGAAATGATTTTAATAATTGGTCGGTTTAAATGGATGTTATGTAAATTGAGGATGTTAGAAATCTGGGACCGTTACAGCTTATATTGAGAAAAAATTCAAGCTTCACTTTTCATAGCTAAAATTTCAAATCCAAACTCATTTGTTTAAATTTCAGCTAGATTAAAAAATTAATTTAAGATTTTAAAAACTGTGATTTTCAAACAAGTCCCCGTGGATTCGACCATTTCTTGCCAATGTGCTATTTTTCGAATATTTCAAAGCAAGATTAGGTATTTTATTATTTGTGTACGGTTCAAACAACGGTAAATTTCACTATTTTTGAGCCGTAACAGAGCTTTCTTGTTACAAGAATTCTTTAAGTCAGAATTCCTCAACAATAAGATCTTAAAGTACCTGTAACATCCAAAAAGTCTTCTTTCTTATTAGGCTCAGCAAGATCTTCTTTGCTCCCCTCTTTCTGGTGAAGAAACTGACATGAATTTCCCTTAATGCACCAACCTCCGGCAAAAAATGCACATAGAACTGCAGGCCTTTTGCTTGAATTCTCAGGTGTGGCACCCGGAGATGAACTTCTAGGTCTACGTTGTGGAGTATGAATGCTAAGAAAAGGATCAGCATTAATTAGTAAAATGCCCGGATCCAACTAGAATGGACGAAATGAGGAGAGAATCATAACTTGGTAACTAATAAATTCCAATTGTGATTCAAAGATTTCCAACTAAGTTGGTGTTGTACTACCTTGACAAACTCGAATCCTCCAGCTTCAACTCAGTTTCCGAGTGTAACTGTGAAACTTCTTTACCGAGAATGCCATCAGACTTCCCAATCACTGAACCACCTTTCAACATGTTCTCAGCTAATTCTTTATTCTGGACTTGCAAGGTTGCAGTATTTTCAGAAGAAACAGAATCACCACAACATAAATGAGCCAGGGCACTTCCATGAGCATGAAGGTAGAAATTCTTCACATGTTCAGAATCTGCATGCGTCTTTTTTTCCAAATGAACTGAAATTTCCTTACCATCTGTTAGAGATCCTGAGCAGCCTTTTTCTTCAGAAGAAACATGTTCTTCCAGGTCTGCTGATTTAACATCTGCTGCACTTATATTAGGAGGCTCCTTCTTGTTTTCTATCCGAACCCTGACTGAGGAATCACGGGCTACAAAGCTGCCGCCAGTAGCGTCCTTGCTGGGGGTTGCCGGATTGATTTCAGACCTCCCAAGAGTTGGAGAAACTAATTTCAAGTCCTCAACATGCCCTTCAGGCTCTAGTTTTTTGCTAGTTTCTACATGAAAGATAGTGATGTAATGAGGATTGGAGGTTTAAGGGTAAGTAGGGGGGGGGGGGGGGGGGGGGGGGGGGGGGGGGGGGGGGGGGGAAACAGTGGAAAACAGTCACTAACCACCAAGGATATGGATGTAAACAAAACACCGACATATCTACATATGGATCTGTGAAATTTAACCACTGTAATAGGAAATGATACTTCTCATCAATGTTTAAAATAACGATAACGTAACAACAACGTTTTTTTTTTTTTTTTTTGGTTATGTTAACATATGTTATAACGTAACGCTTAACACGATTTAATATTTTTTAATAAAAATAAATATATATATACTATATTTAAGAATTTTTATAAACAGAAAAATAATTTTAAAAAATCTAAAAAATATCAAAACAATATATAACACATTTTACAAGTCTCACAACAATTTTTAGCGGGCATCGAGGAACTGAGGAGCTCCAATATCGTTCGCTTCCTCGTCAATTTAAGAGAGATCAGAGAGAGATTGACGAAGAATTCCTCGTTAATTGAAGAGTAGTCCGACTTTTTGATTTTTTTTTAGGAGCGTTATGACGACGAGTTCCTCGTCAATTGAAGAGAGACAAAGAGAGAGGAACTGGGGCACTTCAATGCTTGTCGATGAGAGAGATATAATTGAAGAGGAACTGCAGAGAGAAGAAGAACCGCACGAGAAAGTCATTGTCACCGTCGCGTCGTCGTCTGCTGCAGAGAGAGGATACACTGGGGTGCTTCGATGCTTCGCTCGTCGTCGGCAATTTAGGGTTTCATGTTGATTTGATTTGTGGAGAGAAATTGCTTCGCTATTTTATATTTAGCAACTCGGTAAATAACATGAGTTACGAACATTACGTTATTTTCATAACATAACGTTCGTAACGCTCCAAAAAACGCTCGTTACTGGGAACTGTGTTTTTTATTAGTGTTATATAACGATCGGGTGCTGCTATGTTCTGTAACGGGTTATAACAAGTTACATAACGGGTTTTTTAAAACATTGCTTCTCATAGCTGCAAAATTTCGAGTAGTTTGTCAATGAATTTTGTCCACATGATATAATAAACAAGATTGGTTTTAACGATTTTATGTGTATTCGAACTGCATAGGATATGCATGTCATCAAGGTTTGGAATGGGCAAGCATACTTAGTATTGGCAGAGAGTTATGAGTATTCATAACCCCATCCATATATTATTATCGAGGTTTTAAATATTGTATATCACGTCCATATCACTTGGGGTTTTCAATATAGGATAGCGGATATCAGGTGATATATCAGAGACTAGAAAGGACAAACACTTCAAATGTAGTGTCATATTGGACATGTGTCACGCGCATGTATTGGACACAATACTTCTATTTTCTATGTAATTTCTCATCTATTGTGTGTTGGTGTATCATGTCATATGGTGTCAGTGCATGTGTATCAGTGTCTGTGACATAGATCTGAGATATGAGATTAATATTGGATGTCCATATCAAACATTATATATATAAGCATTGATAACTTAGTGAGTCACGGGGTGGTCATAACAAAATTGCTAGCTAAATTAAAAAGTAGCTAAAGATGTACTTGGTGAGTCACGGGGTGGTGCTCCACCATGTAAGGACACATCATGGTGGAATGAAGAGGTAAAAACTACCATTAAGATCAAACGAGACTCTTGCAGAGATTTGAAGAAAAATTGTAATTGAATGAGTTTTGAGAGGTATAAACTAGCCAAGAAGGAGGCTAAGAAAGCTGTTCAGAATGCAAGAGCTAAAGTGTATAAAAAATTGGACACCAAAGAGGCTGAAAAGGGTATATATAGAATTACTCGAGTAAAGGAGAGAGATTAGAGACTTATGTACTGTGAGGTGTGTCAAAGATGAGGATCAGAAGGTTTTAATTCGAGATGAAAAAATCAAAGAAAGATGGAGAGAGTATTTTGACAGATTGTTCAATGGTAGTTCTACTCGAGATTTGGATGACCTTACCATTCAGTGTCAGGATATGAACTATAATTATATACGCAAAATTAGCGAATCTGAAATTAAAGAGGACTTGAAAAGGGTGAAGTCAAGAAAAATTGTTGGCCCAGATGGAATTCTTATTGAGATATGGAGATGCTTAGGATAGATGGGCATGAGATGGCTGATAAACCTCTTTAACAAGATCTGGCTAACTAAAAAGATGTCAAATGAGCGGAGGAAGAGTACCCTAGTACCTCTCTATAAGAACAGATGATATCCAAAGTTGTTCAAACAACCGTAGAATAAACTTCATGTGTCTCACCATGAAGCTTTGGGAAAGGGTAATTGAACACAGGTTAAGGCAAAATATTAAAATATCAGAGAAACAGTTTGGGTTCATGCCACGTCGATCGATGACAGAGGCTATTCATTTGCTTCATCAACTTATAGAGCGATTTCGAGAGGAGAAAAAATTTGCATATGATCTTTATTGATTTAGAAAAAAACTTATGATAAGGTGCAAAGAGAGATATTATATTATTATGGTGGACATAAATGAAAAAAAGGAGTTCCCATCAAATATATTGACATAATCAAGGACATATACGATGGAGTAATAGTGAATATCGGAACTTATGGAGGCATAACAAGTGATTTTTCTATCACAACTGGATTGCATCATGGATCTGCATTGAGTCCATCTTATTTGCCATAGTGATAGATGAGCTTACTAGAGCTATTCAAGATGAGATATCGTGGTGTATGCTATTTGTTAATGATATTATCCTAGTCAATGAGACGAGAGCTGGGGTAAATGTCATATTGGAGCTATGGAGGCAAACTATAGAATCTTGAGGTTTTAGATTAAGTAAGGCCAAAACAGAGTATATGGAGTGCAAATTCAGTAAACAAGGAATCTGAGATTATAGTATTGTGACACTAGACGGACAAGAAATACCGATAAGCAATCAATCATCTAAAAGGATGGGGAGATCAATAGTGATATCAACTACAGGATTCAAGCCGGCTGGTTGAAATAGAGAAGCGCAACAAGAGTTTTATACGATCGTAACATTCCATTATGGCTAAAGGAAAGTTTTATCGGAATGCTATTAGGCCAGCTTAAAGTTTTATCATATGGCGCAGAATGTTGGGCTATAAAGAGATATCATGCCCAGAAGATGAGTGTAGCAGAGATGCACATGCTTCGTTGGATGTGGGTAACACAAGGAGAGATAAGGTAAGAAATGAGGATATTCGTACTAAGATAGGCGTAACCCCTATAGAAGAGAAGATGAGAGAAAACTGCCTACGATGGTTTGATCATGTGTGACGCAAACCTACAGATGCGTCAGTCCTACGAGTAGAGCGTATCAAATTTGGGCAAGTTAAAAGAGCGCAGGGGAGACCGAAGAAAAAATGGATGGAGGTGATACGATAAGATATAGAGACCAAAAGGTCTCAGTGAAGGCATATTACTCAATAAGAATGAGTGGAGAAAGTTGATCCATGAGCCTAATCCGGCGTAATCTCTTTTGGTTCATGTGGCCGACCCCAAATACTTGGGACAAATGGCTTAGTTGTTGTCATTGTTGTTGAAGCATTGATAACGTAGAGTAACTATAAATTTTTATATGTCATCTATTTAATAAATAAGTCAACATGCATGAAAAAGCATTCAAGTATGAGAAAATATAAGCATGATGCAATAAAATAAAATCACAAATTTACAAAAAAAAAGTAATAAGTATAAATTCAATCGATTCATAATTTAAATAGCATAAATCATGATAAGCTTACTTCTTACTAGAATTGGATGAATGAAAGAAAGAAGAAAAGGAGGAAATCCCCCCTCACTATAAATTTAAGCCTACGATTAAGAGACTTGCAAAAAACAAAATATATGCATAAGAATTAAAAAGGCACATATAACTTGATATATAAATATAACAATCTATTTAAAAAAACATTACATTCTAGTCCCCAACTTGCCTTTAACAACATACATAAGCAATAAAAATTAATCATCATAAATCATAAATATTTAATAAACACTCTTAAATCTCAAGTCCCTAAATTAATAATAGCATACTTAACAAAAGAACAAAAAAACATCACAAATTGTTTCAAGTTTCTAAACAAAAGTACCAAACCAGGTCTTAAGAAAGATAAATGACACCACAATAAATAGTAAAAACCACCCAACCAATAATAAAATCAGAAACACCAATCTCAAATCCGATTTCTTGAAGATTGATATCCCTACTAAATTCGGGTTGAATTCCCCAATTTGCGGAAATAACGGGGCTGGTTTGGGCTGGAAAGTTAGGTTCAACCCGAATTATTAAAAGAGGCCCTCAGGCCCAAATAACAAAAATTAACCAATATCAACGATATCGGACCGCCTCATATATAACAGCCAATATCGGTGATATCGCCCGATATGAGCATAAACCGATATGACCGATAATTTTCATTGTATCGTATTGATTGGTCTTCAAACCGATATATTGGCTGATATATCAGCCATGGCCGCTGATATTTAGAACCATGATTACTATCAAGAGGCACAAACCAAGAGTTCTAGCACTGTTCTTGCAAGCAATCAAGAATAGACGTGTTTTGGGTCTAGCAATCGCATGTTTCAGACTTGCAACAAAACAATGTTGTTTTAAGTAGACATCATTAGGTAAACAATGGCGGTGAGCAAGACTCCTAACTCTTGTCAAATGGAGAAGAATAGCTACAGATTTTATAGAGGAAGCCAGCTGTGAAGATATCAGTCTCTTTATTCTTCTGGTTCTTCTTCCTTTCTGTTCCACACAACAAATCTAGAATCAAGTATTATTCCCAACTTAGATATGAAAACCTATATAGTTCATCTTTCTATCTTCCTCCTTCCCTCTTCACAGGTTCTTTTCTGCAGCCTGATCATCTGATTTTCTGCACAAAAAATGTTGGTGGTCTCAAAACCTAAATAATCTTACCGAACCTGCCACTCAACATCTAGCCCCCCATCGTAGTCCTAGCCGTATAATCTAAACCCAATTCCTCCAATTAGAGTTACATTGCTGATGTCCCAGGAAAGAAAAAGGAAGACCAAATTTTAAGCAACTGCTACTGAGTACTAACAGACCTTCGTATCTAATCAGCTTTCACAATAGAACTTAATCCTTCAACCCCATTAACTTACTAAACCCCAGGAAGAACAAAACCATAATTCTTTCTTCTTCTTTTTTTTACCAGAAAGCCCAGAATGAGAATGATGGTGGGTAAGTAGCAATACTCTAGAAGTTGAGATAAGCAATAAGTCCATTGTTAGAAGTAGCTTCAATTGAGGATAAATGGCAGAGAACATCTGGAAATGGCTCAGACAAATGAAGTAGAGAATAAATGATTGTGCTGGTTAGTAGGACTAATAAAATCATAGCTTAAGGAACAGAATGACCACAAGGAACCTTGGTTGTAGTAGCACAAAAAGGATATGGTAATTTTAATTTAACAAAGGAGATGGGGTATCGTCAATGTTGATATAGGAATGAGGTCGTCGTCTTCTGCTAGCACGCTCAAGAGAGGAAATTGTTCGGACTCAAGGACATCAGTACCACTTCCATACTTGAAGCTATTCAACTTTTCCTGATACAGGCCACCTGGTTGACTAAGATCCTTGGAGAAGATTGGATTTCATCTGTTGGATTAACTCTCTGCAGGCAGAACCTGGTTGAAGAATGGAGCAAATATTACATTGATAATCCTGCATGATCCCCCGCATATGGCATATAGCTGCATGCACAGTGACAGCTTCTAACACGGCTGCTCAATGCTTGCCAATAGCTGTCTTCTGATCCAGTACATATGGCTTCCCGAGTCGATATCTGTTTCCATCACATTTCTCTGATGTAATCTGCAGTAGTTTGATGGCAGACCCCAGAAGTCAAAACAGACCGCAGAATTTTGTAGATTTCAACACATTATGTAGGACGTGTCTTTCTTAGTTTGAGACAGACTTATTTTATCCGAGTCATTTGATCTGGAGTTTTATTTGGACTTTAGCCTCTATCCTTTTACACACTTTTCATTTATTGATTATTGCTCATGTTGAGTGTTTAAACTTCCTCCCTGCTCTTCCCGATCTTTTTTCCTCTTCCCCAATATTTCTCTTTCCTTTACTCTGTACTGCATCAGGTGCTATACACACATTTCAATGGATTAACAAATCCCAGGTCAATGCCTTTACTCCGAAAGAAGAAGAAAGGACTAAAAGAAAAAGAGAAGGTATCCTTCAACATGATTAATGGGAGAAAAGAATTCATGCACCAGCCTCAATATTTGGAATAAAGGCTTTGTGTTGTTGAACACGAGATGGCCTGACTTCCAGGTGGACACGTGTACAGAATTTCTAACCTGGGTCAATTACCCACCAAAGAAACTACTATTTCAAGGCATTTTCCCAATTTTTTAATTATTCACCCATATCTATTGACAGCATATTACTAGACTGAATAAACATTCTCTTTCACGTTTTTTATCCCATTTTTTCTTACAGCTCTATACAACAAAAGGGAAGTTGCTGAAGCAAACTACACTATCCAAAAATGAATAAAACAAAACTGGAAAAGGGCAGTCAATACTAGGACACAGAATTGAGACTGTGAGCGGCAAAAGCTTGCAATGGCTCCAGCAGACAATCAGAATCCTCATCAGCAACTGCAGCGCAGATGCTAACAGCCAGGTGAATTATTGGATCTCGAAGCTCATTTCTTGAGGTATCCGTACCTTTTCAAGTTCACTACCAGAAAACTTCAATTTCAATCCCAATCTCACGACTTTATAAGAACAACCTCATGGCTGGATGTTTAATGGAGTTTGCATAATTTGTTCTCGCTCCAGCCCCAACTTTGGGTTATCTGGTAAAGTTGAAAGAATGTCAGGCTCAAACTTTCTTTCATGTGGCAGAAACTGCAGAAAGCTCCAACTTATATTATATTGAAGGATGTCAGTATTTGATTTAGCTATTGTTACAAATGAGCCACTACATAAAATCGTGGGGCAGAGAGCTTTAAAATTCGACTGCAGTCTGGCAAAACAAGTATGCTATCAGCCACAAAGGTTATTTCAGTGCTCCATTTTTGTACCTTTTAGAGCTTTAAATAGGAAGAGGTTCTGATGGGGAATTTTCAAACGGTTCAAATTTAGGACTTAATGATTTTATTTGAATTTAGATTTGAGTAGATTTGGTTTAGATTTAGGATTTATTTAAATAAGATTTGAGTTAGATTTGATTTTATCAATAATTGCACGTATGGTGCATGTATTGTAAGCTATATATAGCCATGTATTGAATTTTCAAAGTAATGATGATTTGATTAAACTTTATTTCCATGTAGAAATATGTGGTGTTTTAGTTTGATCTCATGGATTTGAATCGAATCAGGCGGTGAAGCAAAGGTCCGGGTTGCGATCAGTGATCATATCCAATCCCCAAATTCTTGTTCTTCCCAAATCCACCAAAATCCCCACCACAAACCCTAAAATCCTTTTCATCTCGTATCAATTTGATATCAGAACTAAAATCATGCTCTTTCTTTTCTTCTTCCAAAAAAAAAAATCTAACCACAAATCTTCGTCCACAAAAAATACCCAAACCCTAGTTCTTCGAAACCCTAGATCGCTCTCTTTCTTTCTCTCCCTCTTTCTTTCGCTTCTTTATAAAAAAAAAAGAAAGAAAAGCAAAGGAAAAAAGAAAAGAGGAAAAGAAAAAGAAAAGAGGAAAAGAAAAGGAGGAAAAGGAAAAGGAAAGGAAAAAAATAAAAAAATATTGTTTTTTCTCTTCCTCTCCCTCCGCAGACCCTAACCCTAGATTCTTCAAACGCTACAACCTGACCCTCGCCACGCCACGGACGAGATCCCGACCTCGATGACAGCAACCTCCACCATCTTTGCCTCCAACAAAGTTCATCTCCCTCGTTTGAACCCATCAGCAGAGTCAACCCATCGACTTCCCTGACATCACCATCAACGGAGCCCTCAACGACGTCTCCACGCCACCCAGATCTCAGCACCTCCCTCCTTGGGCGCCACCGACAACAACGAAGAGCTCCACAACCTCGCCACGACTTCGTCGGGGCCTCTGCAACACACCGACGAGCCTAGATCACCCCAAGTCATTGCAGCGACCTTGTCGACCATCCAGATCTGAATCGCCCTCGGTTCTTGTCTGCATCGGTCGCCGCCGTCTTCTCCCTTCGCCGCCATCACCATCATTCAATCGCCGAAGATTCCACCGCCCTTCTTCTGCATTCGCCTGAGCACATCCATTGTCGTCGCCACCTTCCAACGACCACGACGAACCCGTCGAACTCTGTTGCAGCCTCCGCCGCGCCAATCCACCGCCATCGTAGTTGCTGACGCCTACAACCAGCCACCACCGCCGCTGAAGCCATCGCGAGGAGATCGAAAGGATTCGGATCAGATCTCACCCGATCTCATAACGGATTTAAGTAAACACCTGTTTTGATTCGGATACGACCCAACTTCCATCAGCTAAACCGAGTCGATCAAGTCAGATGAGTCGAGCCCAGAGTCGAGCCGCCGAGCTGATCTCGAGCCGAGTTCGAGCAGCCGATGACGTCATCGAGCCGTCGTTGATGTCACCCGAGTCGTGTTGGTGTCACCGGCTCATTTTTGAGCTGCATTGTTCACTACGGAGCACAGACGCAGTTCAAAGCCCATTTCAGGACCATTCAAAGTCTGATTTGAGTTCCGTCTGAAGCTTTAAATGTGTAACTAATACCCAGAGCTACTGGAAAAAGTTTGCTGCAATTGGTTAGCAGCCTCCACAAGCCTATGTTTGGTGTCGATATTGTTCGTGCAGCAAAAGAGCAGTGTTTAGGGCCCTCGTTTTCAGCCTGATTTGAGCCTAGTTCGAGTCGTTGAGATTCTTGGATAATTTCTGAGCTTTATCCACTGAATTTTTGAGTTACTTCTTCATGGGCTTTTACTTTGGTGGTCGATATATACATATATATATACTGATCTGATGGTGATGACAAGGAAGTTGAACGAGATGTGTATGCGGCTATCCCGTGCTTGCGGGGTTTTAGTGATCGTTATGGATATGAGAAGTGAAAAAATTATCTTGAAGAATTTTTCAGTTATTTCTCCCTGGCATCTAAACAAAAGTGTCATTATGCCCAAATGAGGCTAGTTGAAGAAACTTATTGGTGGTGGAAAGACAGTCATAGATTTTGTCGATGTCGGTTTGTCTTGCAAGACCTAATTTGTACTCGGTACGCTCCGCACCTTCATACAGTATCGGAACCCAAGATTGAACAAGAGCTCAAACCCAAGAGGCAATCAATTGTTGATTTCTTCACTGAGTTTTGGGAGACTATAGATGGCACCCGGAAGCTTCTAGCAAATCAGGCTGTAAAGGTTGAGAGCTAAAGTTTTTGAAGATCCAGAACCAGAGCCGGAAGTGAAAAAGCCTCCTAATGAAACTCTTGTATATCTTTCAGCAAAACCTACTATGGAGCTAATGTCATCTTTGACAGCTATATCTTTAAGATTGTCTGACATCTTGACCCATTGCAGGTCTTTTTACAGGAGACAGGTCACAAGAGTTTGGTGCTTTGGTATGTGGGTTAGTTTTTAGTGGAGCTGAATTGCCTTTTCATGATGCACGTATCGTGTTCGAGCTACCGTCAATTGCAGCCGGTTTGTCACGAAAATCAGTTTCACCTCTACCACCTTAGTTCAGCCGTAATGCATCAGTATTGATTCTCCGACCATCACCTTAGCCCGATTGAATATTCATAATGCGGTTCAGTTTCACTCAATCGTGCTTATCTTTTACCTACCATTGCATTCATTAGGGATGAATTTTTTTCAAGCCAGGGAGAATGATAGGGGAATCAAACAGTTCAAATTTAGTAGGATTTGTTGATTTAATTTGAATTTATGTTTGAGTAAATTTGGTTGAGGGTTTAGGATTTATTTGAATTAGATTTGGGTAGATTTGATTTATCAATAATTACACACATGATGCACGTATTGTAAGCTATACAACCATGTATTGTATTTTGAAAGTAATGAAAATTTGATTAAAATTTTATTTCCATGTGAAAATTTGTGTTGTTTTGGTTTGATCTCCTAGATTGAATCGAATCAGGCGGTGAAGTCAAAATTCGAGTTGCGATCCGTGATCATATTCAATCCCCAAATTCGTGTTCTTCCCCAATTCTACCAAACCCCACCACAAACCCTAAAATCCCTTCCCTCCCACATCAGGTACTGTCAACAGTTTCAAATCAAACAAAAAGTTGAGAGCATAAAAAGTAATTTACTATGTTCTCCATGAATGTAACAATTCATTTCACAATCGAAATAAAATTCTTCAGAAACTAACCTAAAACGCATGTTTATGTGGAAATCTAGCCACTAAGATGATTGACTACATTTTCCGTTTGAATCTCATCTCAACAGCCACTTAGTTGATACTAAATCAAGAAACAATCAAGCCGTAACCAGAGTTTATTGATCCTTTTCTAATCATCTTAAATATTTGGAGACAGACACCACATGTACATATCCTTTTCCATGATATCATGGAGGCCTCACAAGATCCTGGTGAAAGTTCCTCAACATGGTTCTGAAAATATGGCTGATTATAGAAAGGTCAACATAAAATCTCTTCCTTGATTACAGATAGGTCAAGATAAAATCTCTTCCTTTAGAAAAAAATGACTCCAAAGGTGTACCAACTTGGGGCGTTCTTTACAACATATATGGGCTTTGTCGGAGACACCTTAAGACCATACCTCCTTAATCTGGACGTTCTAAACATTTATAATCCCCATCTTTTATGATTGTCTCCTTGCTAGACATGTTTTCAAAAAATCAAGATGCTCTTTCCACCTCGGTTCGAAGACTCGACGGACTCCAAAACGATTCCGAGACTAGAGATGAAGGGTTCAACTCAGAGTAGCGCGACTCGGCCAGGAATCAGAGTCGACTTGGCCGAGTCAGGCCGAGTCGACAACCACAGTTGTACGCCCATGACTGATCAGCTATAAGGAGAAAAAAGGAAAAAGAAAAAAACTCCCTGCAGAGCTCCAGATCTAGAGTTCAGATCTGTCGACGAGTCGTCGCTGAGCCCAGATCCGTCGTCGCCCATTCCCAAGTAACTGCTCCTCTCTCCATCTCCCAGTCTCTCTGTTTGTTCCTCTCTCCCGCCCTATGTTTCTCTCTCCCCCTCCCTCTGTCTCTCTCCATCTCCCAGTTTCTCTTTGTCTCTCTCCCTCCTATTGTTTCTCTCTCCCCCTCCCTCTCACCCGTTCTCTGTCTCTCTCCCTCTCCATCTCCCAGTCTCTCTCTGTCTCTTACTTCCTCTGTTTCTCTCTCCCCCTCGCTCTCTCACCCGCTCTCTGTCTCTCTCCCTCTCCATCTCCCAGTCTCTCTATGTTAATATTAATCAAGTTAATTTAACATATAACTAATATTAATCTAAATTTAATCTAGTTAATAAATCTATATATATCTAATATTGTACAACCCCCACTGCCATATTACTGTGATGTTAGATCCTCTAGCCAATCATCTTAACCTACTAGATCTTACCCACAAACATACTATTATCTTTATGGAAACTATATACCTGATTTCTATACTTATCACGGGGATTATGATAATGATGATTTTATACCTCATCACAATTCAATGTGGAAATCACTACATTAGCAGGTATTTATGAATATATTTTATATAATTTACTATATTATGCATGTATTTTGATATGTTTCTACTGACGATACGTGTACCCCCAACCGCCATCGAGATTTTGGGAATCTCCATCCCCAGCCTTTTTGGGTGTGTGCGTTTCTTAGACATTTATCAATTTTATTCAACCCCACCTTTCCCGTGCATGTGACTTGGTAGGTATACTGTATTTTTTTTTTAAATTCCAAGACTATCCTTCCCTAGTATTCCCATTAAATTAGCTTTTCTAAAAAGCTTACAAAGATACTTGTGGAGTCAGGTGCATTAAATGCGGCTGATATGAAAAAAAAATTGCACTGGCAGGAAAAAATATGATTACCTTTCTAACGAATCTGGCTACCTTTTTCGGGTTATTTGCTCACTTTGGTCCAATTTGATGAAAATTGTTATATAAAGCAGGAAAAATCTCGGGGTGAAAGGTAAATAACTCCCCCATAACTAATCATCATCTTTCTCATTTCCCTCTCCCAAAAGTTCATCTTTTTTGCACCATTTTCTCCATTATTCCATATTATCCTTTAGAACAAAAAATCCTAGTTTTCTTTAAAATGGATGATTAGAATGGGGAGGAAAAAGAGAAATATCTACCTTTCGTATGAAATTATCTACCTTCAAGGAAATGAAATTATATATCTTTATGGAGGTAATCTATGCAATCCTCACATAAACACTATCAATAATTTTACTAAAGGTAAACATATGAACTCAAAGGTAGTTTCTCATGAACAAAACGTACTTTAGCAAGAAATTTAGACACATTCAAAAACAATGTAGACAACTTAGAATACAAAAAAGATAAACAGACAAACAGTTTCATATGAAAGGTAGACACTTTAAGAAGAAATGTAGAGACATTAAAAAATGTAGACAACATAGGAAAAAAAAGAGAGAGAGAATTAAAATCTAGATAATATTACGTGAAAGGTGGACATTTTAACATGAAAGGTAGACACGTTCAAGAAGAATGAACATTAAAAAAAAAATTTAAAGGTAGATGATTTTCTATCAAAGTTAGATAATTTAAGAAGAAATATAAACATGTTCAAAAAAATGTACACAACTTAGAAAAATAATAATTAAAAGGTAGACACTTTAATAAGGAATGTGGACACATACAAAAAAAAAAAAAAAAAGATGACTACAAGCTAGACATTTTCATACAAAAAGTAGACATTTTAACATGAAAGGTAGACGCATTCAAGAAAATACAAACAACTTAGATTAAAAAAAGATAACAAAAAGATAAACAGTTTCATATAAAAGGTACACATAATAAACTAAAAGATACACGATTTAAAATAAAGACAAGCAGACATAAAGACATTTTTACTTCTAAGTTGTTTGTGTTTTGAATTGAAAAATAGAGATTTTGAAACAAAGATGGATATTACATGTAAATATAATTGTTTTACGAATAAAAATAGACACCTTAAATCAAGCGTAGATAGTTTACACGTAAATGTAGACATTTTAAAAATAAAAGTACAGAATATAAAACAAAGGTAAATAATTTTACATGTAAATGTGATGACTAAAAGACAAAGTAACACAATTAAAATGTTAACAAAGAAGGTAGACACCTAACACATAGGTGGAACTTTTCTCCTTCTTTTAAGAGAACCCATTTCATGATAACCTTCAAAATTTCAGATCCTACAAAAAATGGCTCTTTACATAGAGAGAACCTCAGTCTTTCATCAAATCCATGCTCAATAAAAGAATTGAGATTTTCTTTGCGAAAAGAAACATCTTTAATAAGCTCAATGCAGGAATTGAGATAACATGCAGTGATATGAAGAGAACAAAGCTGGAGAAGGAAGGGAGGAGAATGAAGGAGAAAAGGCTGGGTTTTTCGGGGGCTGGTTGAGCTAATATAAAGGAAGACAGAAAATTATATTTTTTTCGTTTCTTTTTGGAGTTAGGATGTGAAGAAGAGGGAAGAAGGAATGTAAGTCTTTTTTAAAAAAAAACTAGAAATGACGAAGAAAAGGGAGAAAAGATGGGGTTTTTTTTGGGTCATCTGAGAGCTGAGAGGGGGAGAAGAAGGAAGGGGAATAAAAAGAGATAGGGGGAAGGAGAGGAGGGCAAAAAAGGGATTTTCTAGCCCCTATGTACTTTTTACTCGTTTGAATACGAGAGGGGTTAGATTGAGGTGTTACTACAATTTCTGTAAATCTCGAGCGAGAGGGGAGGAGGTGGAAGCATTTTTCCGTTGATTCATTGGGCAGCAACAAACAGACATGAGGGAGGAAAGAAGTAGAAAAAGAGAAGGGAAGCAGAGTAAAAAGAGAATAAATGAAGCATGGGCAGGAGGAACAGCAGAGCAAGAAGAAAAAAATTGTAAAAAAGAAAGAATAAGAGTACTGCAACAATACTAGTTAGGCAGGCAACTCAGGCTTGGGTTGGGTTGTCTAGAAGGTAAACTTGAGCCAACCCAATGATCATTAACGCAAATTGATTTGGGATCTCTACTAACCCAAGAACAATTTTACCTCACTAAAGATTAAATTCAGGTTGGATAGGTCAAATATGCTTGGGTATGATTGGTCAGGTTTGGTTAAATCAAGTCGAATAACCAAATGTCTCTATAATTATAGTTCATTAACTTTCAAGTTCATTGGAGTTCAATCATCGAGTAGTCAAAAGATTCACCAACAATTTTCTGGTCTTCATCAGAGGCCCATTGCACATGTCCTAAATTTACTTCCTCACCTCTATGTCAAAAAGTAACTAATGTATGCGCACACATGTCCCCTTCTAGAATTGTTTTCACAGTTTTTTTCTTTTCATTGGTTGCCTTGGCCAGAAAATGGCTTCTATTGTCCATCTTTGAAGAACAAACCAATCCAAATTGAAGATAGAAAATCAAAAAAACAGCATAGATCATACAAGAAAGAAAAGGGGGGCCCAAGTAATGAAACTAGGAAAAGAAGCTTATACTTTTGGTGAAAGAAGTGCTATATAGAAGGAAAAAATGGATTAGTGGTGTTGATCGTTTGTGCCAAAAAGATTAGTAGCCAATGATACCCTAAAGCTAATTTGATTTTGAAATTAGGAGAACAAAGAAGATTAACAAGAATTTTCAGGGCATATTGGAGTGGTAGTCAGCTTTCATAAATCCAAATTCCTTGGAGTGTTGGCATTAGTATGAGGCTACATGTAGGAGTAGAAGCCCACAACAATGTTCATCAAGGAAGTCCAATGTCACTCAAAAGCTCCATCTTCAAGGTCCATGAATCACAAGGCTATTCAAAGATGAAAAAAGAGAATGGGAGGTAGATGTTTCACAAGAAAAAAAGATGTCGGAAGAGGATTTGGCTGTATTCAAGAGGCAGCTGGGAGAGGCCCAGAGCTCAGTGGCAAATGGAGCTCTAAAATGCAAGTCTCCAATTAGTACATGAGCCCCAAGAGTTATAGGAATCGACAGTCGATGATCATGGTTGCTGAAAAGGGGTTCGGTTATCTTGTGAATAAGAACTTTGGGGCCAAAGTTTAAAGGACACCTCTTGTAAGAAAATGGTGATCATGGTGTTCTCTTTGTCTTAAAAAAAAATGGTCCACATGGGAGAGGTCAGTCCTCTTCTCGAGGTCAACAGTTGCTCCGCTTTAAAAATTACATATTGGTTTAATCTTTGAAGTTACAAATCATGGGTGAGTAAACAGTTTAGGTTTGTATAAAAGGTTCGTTGACATAATAAACAACAACCTAAATTTGCATGGGATACAAAATTATAAAGGGGGGAGGTAGGAATTAGGAAACAAGTAGATTCAAGGTCTATTAAGAATGAGATATGAAAGTGAGAATGTTTATGGGTTATGCCAGTGTGCAATGAAGATCTTGATGGTCTGAGGAGTGAGGAACTTTCTGCAAGATTTAGAACTGATGTAAATGAGTGTGATAAGAGAAGAAGAAACTAGTTAAGAGGGGAAAAAAGACAGAAAGTTCTAAAAGAATCAACAAGGTCTGATATGTGTTCAGAGGTATTCTATGTATTGGTTTGGTATTTAGTCCCACATTGCCTGTGGAACATGATTTACTCTGTATTGATCTCTATATATAGACCAAAGTGAGTCATAGAACTCAACTTTTTCTCTCCCAGTCTCTATGCTACGTTATCATGGTATCAAAACTACTCAAAAACCCTAATCCCAAAATCCTAACCCTAATCTCAAGACCCTAGGTCCCTAACCCAAAAAAAAAACTGTAGCAAAAAATCCACCCGAAAGTCCCCAAAATTCACCACGTGTTATTGTTCCCTCTCCTTCTCCCTCTCTTTTCCCCGACTAGCCCTAGCTTTCCAACGTCGCCATCCCTCTTTGTCGCCACCTCATCTTCATCATCGTCAGTGTCGCTATCATCTTCGCGGATCCACACGTCAGTTGCCTCGTCGTCATCAGCATCAGCTCGTCACCACCTTCCAAGTGTCGACATCAACTCGTCTTTGTCCTCTACCCGAGATCGTCGCCGCCAAACCGACATCGATGTGACATCGACACCGCTTGCTCAGCCTCCTCTCTTTTCGACTGCACCAGTCGACTTCAAAGGCAGCCCTAGCTTCGCCTGCCTCAAGTGCACATACTCGTCTTGCAACAACGACCTCAGCCACCCTCGTGTTCTCTCTCATACCTCCCCACGACCATGACAGACCTCGAAACCCACCGCCGGCCACGAGATCTAGCCCGAATCAGGTTCAAATGTTCAATTAGCAATTGGTTTTGCTCCACAATCGGATCCGACCCGCAACCAAATTTGGGTTTGACCTTGCAAACTCGACACAAATCCAACCGGATACGATCCGCAATCAGATTTGCAGACCCGACTACACAGGTGCAAGCCCAAGTCTGACCTGTTCTGCTCCTGCACCCGACCCACTACAATGCAGACCCGTTTGCAGAACAGACCTGCTAGTGTTCAAGTTTTTTCAGGCCATATCTCATCACGCAGAGCCTAATTCGCACAATTCTCGAGGCGTTGGAACCGTGAAAGACAAACCTATGCATCTACAATCTTACAAGGGTTCGTTGCCAGCCATGTCTCATGTTTATGTTGGCAATTTGGATGATCGTGTCTCGGACCAGGAGCTGAAGGATGAGTTTCAAATATATAAAGTTATAAGGCGTATTTGGGTTGCGAGAAAACCATAGGCTATGCCTTTATTGACTTTGATAACTGTAAAGATTCTCAAGATGCAATTGACTTGGATGATAAACATAACTGGAAGGTTGAGCTTTCCCATTACTCTAAAGGTGGTCGTGACGGTAGTGGTTATGATTGTGATCATGGTGGCAATAGTTCTTACTTGAAGTGTTATGAGTGTAGTGAGCCTGGTCATATTGCTGGAGAATGCCAGCTGTGAATTGTTTTTGGAGGACTTGGCAATGGCAACAGTGATCGCAAAAGTCCAATCGAGCATACCTATCTCTCCAACACTCTAGCTCAAACAGGTATTGCTATATCTTGTCTTACATCGTCTAGGTCAAATACTTGGATTACAGATTCAGGAGCGACTGATCATATGATTGAGAACCAAGGTATTATGTCCTCTTTTACCCATGCCTCTAACTCTGTAGTATTAGCAGATGGCTCCCGCACACACATTCAGGGTATTGGAACTGCCGCTACCACTCCTACTCTTCCTTTATTATCTGTTTTCTATTTACCTCATTTTTCTTTCGACTAATTATCAGTAATTAAAATTACCAAGGTTTTAAATTGTACGGTGACATTTTTCTGACACATTGTGTATTTCAGGAGATTTGGACGGGGAAGACGATTGGCATAGGATGTGAGTGGAATGGACTGTATGAGCTATAGTTTTAACATCCGATCAGGTGGCCTGTCTCAGCAATTCATCAGCATTGGACTACAACTACGAGTTAGGTCACCCTTTTTACCTACACTTAAACATCGTGTTCTTGCTTTAGGTCAGATTTTATCCTTAGAGTGTGAGTCTTGTCAGTTAGAAAAACACCATCATGTATCTTACTCTAGTCGGGCCAATAAAAGTGCTGATAAGTCATTTGATTTAGTTCATTTCAACATATGGAGTACATGTCCACTACCTTCAAAACTGGGATTAAGATATTTTGTTAGTTTTGTAAATGATTATTCTAGAGTCACATGGATATATCTGCTAAAAACTCATTCTGATGTGTTTTCCAAATTTAAAGTCTTTTATTCAGAAATAAAGAATCAATAATTCTAACATTAAAATTTTGAGATCTGATAATGCTAAAAAAAATATCTGGACAATAATTTTAGAATGTTTTTGAAACAAAGAAAATTTTGCATCAATCCTTTTGTGTTTACACTCCTCAGCAGAATGGGGTAGCTGAATGTAAGAATAGACACATTCTTGATATTGCTAAAACTCTTCTATTTCATAGACAGGTGCCAAAAGAATTCTGGGGTGAGGTCATTTTTACTGTTTGTCACTTGATAAATCGCATGCCCTCCTCTGTATTACAAAATAAAATCTCATATTCCACCTTTTACACATGCATAGATTTGTTCTCTTAACCTCCAAAAAATTTTGAGTCTCTCTATTTTGTCCATAATCATAGTCCCCATAAGACAACTTGATTCTAGATCTCTTTGAGGTATTTTTCTTAGCTCCTCTAGAACTCAAAAAAGTTACAAATATTTTTGTCCATCTATAACTCGATATATCTTGTTTGTCGATGTAACATTTTTCGAGTTTAAACCTGAGATTTCCACATCCCCCTCTTCTTTGGCGTCAGAGAATGACTATGATTACATGTTCTATCGGGAGACATTACTTAATAGTGTTGAGTCTACATCTGAAAATGTTACTGGTAAAGATACACTTGATTTCAGGATCCGATTCAGGTCTATACACAACGAACAGCTCATGCTCCTGTGCCAACGCCAACCTCAGTACCAACTCCTGCGCAAGAGTCAAGTGGGACTGCCACTACTTAATTACCTGGTACTGATAATCTTCCCATTGCACTTCAAAAAGCAAATGTACTTGTACCCAACACCCCCTTTTCAATTATGTTTCTTATTCTCATTTATCATCTACCTTTCATTCATTTATTTTGTCTTTGGACTCATGCTCGGTTCCAAAGAATGTGTCAGAAGCACTATCTATTCCATGGTGGACTCAAGCGATGCATGAGGAGATGACAGTCTTATAGCAGAATGGGACTTGAGAGTTGGTCACACTTCCAACAAGAAGAAAGTTGCTGAGTGCAAGTGGGTTTACAGTGTCAAGTTAAATCTGATGGATCTCTGGCTCACTTAAAGGCGAGATTGGTTGCCAAAGGATACTCACATGTGTATGGGCTTGATTATATGAATACATTCTCCTCGGTCACAAAAATGACATCTGTGCAGATACTTGTGTCATTGGCAGCAACATATCACTAACCACTTCATCAATTGGACATCAAGAATGTCTTTCTAAATGGTATTCTTGATGAGAAGTTTACATAGAGCAACCATAGGCTCTGTTGCTCAAGGGAGTTGGCGAAGAAGGTTTGCAAGTTGAAAAAGTCACTCTACGGTCTAAAACAGTCCCTGAGAGCCTGATGTGAGCGTTTTGCATCAGTGATTCAGAAGTTTGGTCTCCGTCGTTAGAGAAAGATCATCTGTGTTTTGACGGATATAGCATGAGAAGAGGATCCTATTGGATATGTGGATGATATTATGATCACAGGAGATGGCACAAAGGGGATTGATAGAGCCTGAAGTACTTGCAAAAGCACTTTCACACCAAGGATATTGGATCCCTGAAGTACTTCTTAGACATTGAGGTGATCAAGTCCAAGCAGGGCATTCTTCTATTATAGAGAAAATATGTACTTGACTTGCTTTCGGAGGTTGGAATGCTAAGATGCAGGAGTATTGATTCTCCGATAAATGTGAACACAAAACTACTACCAGCTCAGGGTGAGCTTCTTGAGGATGCTGAGAGATACAAGAGATTAGTAGAAAAACTGAACTACCTGACACTAACCAGACCGGACATCATATTCGCAGTTAGCATAGTGAGTCATTTTTTTTGTCAGCACCAAGAACTACCCACTTGGAGGCGGTAATGAGGATTTTGAGGCATCTGAAGAAAGCTTCAGGGAGAGGGCTTATCTATTCAGATCAAGGACAGACCCGAGTAGCAGGCTTCTGCGATATAGACTGGGCAGGGTGCCCTTTTGACCAGAGGTCAATCACATGATATTGTGTCTTTCTTGGAGAAAATCTTGTGTCATGAAAAAATAACTAGTAAAGTGTGGCCTCTCGATCCAGTATAGAGTTGGAATACAGGGTGAAGGCAACTGTGACATAAGAGCTGATCTAGATCAGAGTTTTATTGATAGAAATTGATTTTCCCCAGGGTGTCCCATGAGACTATATGGCGACAACAAGACAACAATACACATTGTTGAAAATGTTATGTTCCATAAGAGAACCGAACACATTGAGGTTGATTGTCATATAGTTCATAAGAAGCTTGAGGAAACGATCACTGTGGCGAAGCATGAAACATCAAGACACCAGTTAGCAGTTCTTACTAAACCACTTGGTAGAACAAGGGTAGACTTTATTTGTAACAAGTTGGGCATGTATGATATATATGCTCCAGCTTGAGGGGATGTTGAGAGGTATTCTATGTATTGGTTTGGTATTTAGTCCTACATTGCATGTGGGACAAAATGTACTATGTCTTCATCTCTATATATAGACCATAGTGAGTCATAGAAGTCAACTCTTTCTCTCCCAATCTCTATGCTACGTTATCATGGTATCGTTATCAAGATGTAACAAAATCTAACTAGATAAATAAAGCATTCAATGAACAGGAAACGGGGGAAACTCTGAGAGAATGATTAACAATTTTCTCTCACATAATCATGTGGAGAAATTGTTCATAAAAATGAAATAAAAGTGCAACTATAAATCATGTGGAGCAATTGTTCATAACTACCGATTCATGTTCCATATGAATAAACTCCTCGTAAATAAATATAGCAATAGGACTGAGCAACTAAGGTCACACAAACTAATTTTCCGAACTCCAAAAAGAAATTCTTTGAGTGAGGACCTTGTCACAAGGTTGTCAAGATTATGAACCCCCCTCATTCTCTATACAATGCAATTGACATACATTTAGCTAGATCAAACTAAATCTCCCGGTCCCTAGCATGGAAAGTTTCTTTTGTTTTAAACATCCCAATTGGAGGTTTATTCTTCAGATTGTTAAATTATGAGGATGAGACAAAACAAATAGTTGTTTATAAAAAGGGGAAACTTTTGCATAACATTCTTTTGTAGATACTTTTTAATGTGATTTTATGTCATGGATGTATTTGAAATATGAGAGATTATGGCAAAAATTATGTAAAAAGCAAGATGAGGATATGAGATATCCGTATATCAAGTTCAACCACTCTGGCTGAGAATTTTGAATTTTTACCACATCAATCACATAATATTATGAGAGTCGAGTTATGGACTTCCGAAATCTCATTTCTCTCATACCAAACAAGTTTTTACTGCAATGCGAACTTTGCTCACCTCCATTGAGTAATATCTTCAGCTCACCTCTTGCCTTTGTATTCCTATTAATCACCCCGATAAAACAACACATCAAATGAATTGAGCAAGCCCCAGATTTTACGCATAATCAGCAAACAGTCTTGCATGTTTTTTGATCTGCAGACTCAACATAGCACATCCATATATCTCTACTTGTCTGCTGTCATAAATTTTCTTGGGTTTTTACCTCTACCTCTGAATTGGTTTTCTTACAAATGATTGAGTCATTATGTGGCAATGACACCAAAGAGAAACAAAGTTAATAGATTTTCACTTTCACTAGCTAATATTTTCAGTTCGAAACTACTGTAATCCTGAATTGCGCACCTAAAACTAAAATGCAGGACATCTGAACATTACAGCTGATGAGAAAAAACCTTGTTCCTTATTTCAAACTTCACATATCCTAATACCTAAATTTCCTTATTTTCACAATATTTCTCAAATTGAATCTTGTCCATGCTCTTTAAAAAACATGCACAAGCAGCACAACCAAAAGCACAGCACATCTATGGCATTAAAACAAAACCAAAATCAGAACATTCCAAACGAAAATATACCCGAATAATCAAAGCAACAATGCAGCAAGAATGTTGGACCAAAGACAGCATATTTTAAGGGGGAAAATGAGGTTTCTTTGGGGTAAAGAAGCAAACCCTTGTCCTTTGCCTCATCGCCAGCCCCCGCTCTCACATCACCTTCTTCTTCTTCTACCTCCTCCCCCTCCTCCTCCTCCTCCTCAGCGTCGCCCTCTTGTTCCTCCTCTTCGACCTCCATCTCCTCCTCCTCCTCTTCGACCTCCATCTCCTCTTCTTCTTCTTCGACCTCTTCTTGTTCTTCCTCGACCTCCTGTTCCCCTTCTGCTTCGACCTCTTCTTCTTCTCCGATGGGGGGATCGGGCTCGTCAGAAGGCTCAGGCGATGAATCGCGGTAGGCCGTCGGCATCGATGAGTTGAATCTCTCGCCCTCTCGCTGGCTGCGGCGGCGAATAGAACTATGAAAATTGAGCAATGGGCGCCCGGTGAGGTAACAATCTGCTTTTGCCTCGAGCTACTAAAGCCCCACTCTGCCACCGATCTCGGCTCTCGCCCTCTTCTTTCCCTTTTTCTTTTTCTTTTCTTTTTTATTTATCCTTCTCTTTCTCTTTTCTAACCCTTTATTAATTTATATTTATTCAGAAATCGTTGTTCATGTATTCCCGTGTCTACCCCGGTCAAAATCGGGCGAAGGAAAGTTTCTCGCGTGATGCATTCACAAATTTAGTCTGTTCATATATATGTCTTTCCGTCTTAAAAGATAGAGGGTGTCGCTAGTCACGGCCCTCTCCCCTCTCCCCTCCCTTCTCTTCCTGCCTTCTCCTTCTGCCACCTCTTCGCCCCCTTCTTCCTCCTCTTTTTTTTCCAGCAAAGTCAAAGCCACGTCCATCTTTTTCTTCCTCTTCCGTTTCTTTTTTTCGTCGTTCTATCGGTCAGTTTTCATTACCGACAGAGCGATATACTGGTATAAAAAATTGAGCTAATTCTTGTGCGTTGCAGGGAAAAAATTATATATGCAATTATAAATGTCTATATTGGTAAGGGAAGACAAAGCTTGGGTATTTTATTTTTATAAAACTAGTATACTACTCTGTCGGTGGTGAAAACTGTAACACCCCGTTCCCAGAATACGTACTTAGTTGCGTATTCATATTTTCTGATCGTATTTTGATTTACTTCCTGTATTTGTTTTGTATTATGAATTATTCATATGATCGTATTGCCTTGGATTCGGATTTGTGAACTCGGAGTCAGCCCCAGTCTGAACCGGGGACTCGATCCTAGTAGATTTCTCAATTTGATCTTTTTGTTATTCCAAATTGACCGATTTCAGTTTTAAATACTGTTTTCCAATTTGGATTTCTATGATTTTCTGGAATTTTCCTGAATTAAGTTGAAAATCTTCAAAACCGTGTCGACCAGTACCGCTGACCGATTCTCAGATTTTTAATTTACAAACGGTTTGGAATTTCTAAAAGTGCCTTTTGACATTACTTCTTAAAATCATATTTTCTATCTAAATACTTTTTCTGAGATTTATCAGATTTTATCAAAATCCGGCCAATCCGGTGTATACCGAGATTGACGGTTGACTTCAGGATTTTTATCTGAAAAACGAGATCTAATCTTTGAAAACCGATTTCACCAAAAATTATTTTATAATATTTATTATTTTTGAGAATTTTGGGAAACTTTCCGAGCTATTTCATTTTTGGGCTTTTTCGGAGTTTTCAGTATTTTCCCAGATACCGAGGAGATTGCCCCAATTTCCACCTTTGTCTTTTCCCCATTTTCTCTCTCCTTCCTCAAACGCGGCATTCACCTACCTGGGATTCTGCATTTAATGCAGAGATCCTCTCCACACCTCTCCATGCTGCATTTAATGCGCTGCTAATCACTTCCATCAAGTCATCATGACTTTTGTCCTTTTGTGAAACGCAGCCTTTTTGCATCTCCTCCTGGACGCAGCTTTCATTCCCGCGTCCAATTCTTTGGCTTGAAACGCAGCCCATCTCCTTCCAATGAAACGCAAGTTTCATTCTTTGGCTTCCAAAGTCAAACTTGCAATCATTACTTCCCCACTATATAAATCACCCCACTCCTTCTCTCTCTTTCATTTCTCTTCTTCTTCTTCCTTGTTTCCTGCAACCACCAACAGAGAGCAAGGAAGACAACCTCTTACTTCCTTTGGCCACCATCTCCTTCACCCAACACCACCACTTCTTCCTTCTCCATCTCCTCCACCTTTCCAACAATAAAGGCACCAACTCCAACCATCCATATCACCCTCTTCTTCCTCTCTTAACACCAAGAACCCATCTCCACCACCAAACTTCACCACCATCTCCACCACCACCTACACCTCCTTGGCCACCACCAAGTATACCATCTTCACCTCCACGGCGAGCTCTTTCATACTAGCCAACTCGTCGCTCCCCGTGGCACCGTTTGCAAAATCCCATTTTTGGCAAAGTGAACTAGACTTGCACCTTCAACCTCTCTCCATCACCTTGTGAAGACCGGCCACTCCTTTTGGATTGGGGCCGCATTCTTCTCCGGCGGCAAGACTTAGGGCCGGTACCCTCCTTTTGGATTGGGCCGAACTTCCCTTCGTTGGACGCAGCAAGGATCACCTTTAGGCGAGTGCTTTTCCTCGCCAAAGACTTGGTTAACTTGTATTTGCATATCAACAAACCATAACTCTCAAAAGTTAGTTCTGCTCACTGTTTTGCAGTATTAGTCGACTTGACCCATGTATAAGTCGACTAACCCCTTTGAAACGCAGTCCTATTTCTGAGACGCAACTCTGTTAGTCGACTGCATGTTTCCCCCAGTCGACTAACTCTTTTCTGAAATGCGCCCTTCTTGAAACGCAGCATTCCTAGTCGACTTGGCAATCACCCCTAGTCGACTAACTTTTCTTCTGAAGGCGCGGATCTTTGAGACGCAGACTTTATTAGTCGACTATCCATTGTTCCAAGTCGACTAACGCAGCTCCCTTGAGACGCAGTCCTTTGAGACGCGACCTTGACTAGTCGACTATCCAAAATTTCCAAGTCGACTAACCTTTCTTCCTGAAACGCAGCTCTCTCATAACGCAGTCCTATTAGTCGACTTGTCCCTATCTATAGTCGACTAACTCTTTCATTAGTCGACTACTATATCTCCCTAGTCGACTAATCTTGACTGTTTGCCGTGGTTAAACACTTCTTTCTATATGGACCTTATCCTCGGGACTTGCATCATATATTGTTATTACAAGACTTGTCACTTAACGAATATCACCTTCCCTTCTCTCTGTTTGTTTCCTAACGCGGATCCCATGCCCGCGTCTGTGTTCTATTCATTTTGTCGTGACGCAGAGTTTATACTCGCGTCCGCGTTCTCCTCGCGTCCTGATTTGAACACGGGTCTCGAACCCCGCGTTTGTGACACCTTCGCGACGCGACTCCCGCGTTTGTGACTTCCGCGTCTGCTATTTCCTGCGTCTGGTAATTCCCGCGATGCGATTCCCGCGTCTGCGACCCTCGCATCCCACTTTCAAACCCGCGTTTCCCTGTGCACACTCCAATTCCATATACTTCTTTCTCCTTGGACTTCTCCCTTACTTTCTCTCTAACGCACTGACGCGTCGATTTCCTGGATTCCGGATATCAGAGATTTCACTAAGATTTAGGCGAGTGATCTCGCTATCCTCTTGCCTTACTATTTTATTGGTTATGCGAGTGTTCTCGCTTCCTTTGGACTTTCCTATTTTCATCGGTCGACTTGTATTCTTCATGATTTATGCTGTTTGGAACTAACACCTTCTTTGATTGTGTTCAACTATTATCCTGTTACTTAACAAACTTGATATGCTTTTGCTTGATACTTACCATCTACATGCTAATGCCTGTCACCTGTTTATACTACTTGTCATTTTCATGCTACTATTTAACACATGTATATCACCTGGCAACTGATTTGTTACCATCTAGCACCTGACATGCTACTACTTGGCAAGACCCCTTGTTATGTCGTGACTTGCCACCGACTAATATCAATCTCTTGACATGATTGGTCACCTGGCAAATATCATCCTCCTGTCATGCCATCACTTAACACCCGGCATGATATACTTGACTCTCATGATTATCACGATAACGGGAATGATGACCTGGCATCTTGATAGTACAAAATGTACTCCTGATACTCATGTGATACATTATAGTACGTACAGTACTCCTGATATATCTGCATTCCTGATATTCCTGATTTGCTCTTGCTCATTCCCAGAATCTGATAATCATCTAATAATTCATAAAAGGAACAAGTTGCATCGGGTCGGGGGAAACATGCGGCTATCAATATGTGTTCGTGTTTACAGTGGTATTAGACATGTTGTGCAACTAAAACTTCCGGTCTGACCTGTGGGCCTCCAGGCGACCGAGGGGAGTGCTGGCTCCCTCCTTCCTGGTACCATCATGATAAGGGCATACATAAGTCCCTCCTGTTAGCCTTGCGGCTGGTTCCGTCACCAAGCAACGGAACAATCCTGGGCCGTGGTCCCGGGTATGTACGGGACCCACTGTAAACATAGTTCGTTGATACCCCCGCTGGTTTCTAATAACAACCTTGCTTTACTCGGATATGGATCTATGTGTGCTGGGACGCTAGTTCACATAGCTAGATATCAGGGTAAGACGAGTAATAATAAAGTGTCAAGATAATAACCGGCTCTTTAAGTTGTAAGTAGAGATATGTGGAATGGGATGCATACTGAAGCCTGCGACTTAAACGGCTATGAATCTGTGATATGCCTTACCATATTTTGCTTGTCCTAAATTTTACTTCGGATTTTCGGCTTTATGAGTATTATCGTATTAACTGCTCATACTCTGCTTTATCCCTTGTATCCACTTGCCTCCTGTTCATTATCTTATCATGCCCTGAGTACAGTCGGGTTGTATGTGCTTGGATTATGGTGACATGAGATAAAGGTATATAGATGAGGGTTTCCTTGTTTGGATTATTCCTTCGACGTACTAGTCTTATGGAGCCGTGATCTGAAACCATACAATCAGATTTGCTCGTCCTTGGCTTCATTTGGTTTTATCGCTACACATGTACTTACCCTTGCTCGCCACTTGGCTTTTGCCTCACCACTCGCCTGGGGAGTTCTGACTCCTCTGGATCCTCATGTCCAGGTCATGGAGCTTGGAGCGTGTGGATTCTCCCAGTTGCTGATCAGAGTGGCGCAGCGGTAGCGTGGATCTCCAGCAGACCATCTGAAGCTCTATCCTTCCAGGCCCCCTGTGTGCCTCTCGAGTTTTCCTTTTGTAAACTCGTGAGTGCCTGTATACTATTCATACTTGTACATTTCCTTATATTCTCGCATTTGCGCCATACTGGTGATGTAATATTCATGTAATATTGGATCACCCCTGGTGATAACTTTGTAACTGTACTCATGTGTTGGAATGTATAATGCACCACTTGCTTCCGTACTCTGATTCTTGCCTGTACTGATGCTTAGCGTATATATGTGAGGGTACTTCTGACCTGCGTATATACGTTGCAGTAACGTCTCCGTACCCGCAGGATCGGGGCGTTACAAAAACCGACCGACAGAGCGACGGAGGTTGAGGTAAGGGAACAAGGAAGATGAAGAGAGGGCAGGGGAAGGAAGATGAAGGGGATAGGAGAGGGAGAAAGAGGGAGGAGGGACGAAGGGGGGTGGTCTCTCTCTTGGTTGAAGACGGACAGACAAACAGACAAAATTCATAAAAGAGTCACGAGAGAAAATCTCTCTTCAGTCGGTTTTGATTAAGTTAATCGTTTACTACTTTCCTTGTCCATTTTTATAGCTTATTTATGATAGATAGTTAGTTATGAAAATATAGGCTGTAGACATGCTACAATTATTCTCCCAAAAGTGTAGAAAAATATATAAAAAGTTGATTTAGAACTATTGTTTGATATATTCTAAACATAAAGAAGCATATGACGGACCCAAGGTGCTTGACTGATAAAATGATAGAGCTGAGTTACAAAAATCACAACAACTTTGGGCGGGGTGGCAACTGAAACTAACGATCGATCCTATAGTAAATGACGCATATGTTTCTTTTGTCGTATTCTTAGAGTGGGTTGATATGAATCAAGAGCAATTGAAGTCGTGTCTCGGTATTGTACCTCGACAAGTCAATCAGGCAGCAGATTGATTGGTTGTCATTGTTTTAGATTGGGTAGTGATGTTTCTTATTTTTTGGCCTTTCTGATCTCCTTGATGTAATGTCTTGGGAGAGTGTATTAGTGTGTTTTAATGTTTTTTTATGTTTGTTTCCCTAGCAAAAAAAAAGGAAAAAAAAAAAAAAGAACCACCCCTCAGTATTTGATCAATAAAATTTCAATATCTAATTATCTGTTAAACTATTATTTATTTATTAAATGAATAAATACAATTAATTATCACTGGGCTTTGTCAGTCACGTGGAGTCTTACACTTGAATTACAATACAGTTCATACTTCTTGGAATATTAATTCTCTCGATAAGATAATTGTTATTTTGCTAATTGTAATCTTATTTTTATGAATCCAAACAACCCTTTTAAAAGAATTTGTGATTATTGTTATAAAAAAACTTTAGGATCAAGCATGTATTCACTATCAAATGTTTTTCCTTCTTATATCGACCCCACTTTACTCTTAATATGGGAAGTTGTTATTGCCATTTGATAACAAACATGGTATTAATTAGACTATTTTTATTTTATAAAGCATAACCTACATGGATGATGGAACCAGGGAACATAGAATGCATCTACACTACTTTTCTTAAACTAATTGTTTATGCCTTTGATCGGATCCATCACAGGGGATTTCTTGCTAAGCACCACACGCACGCGATGCAAAATTTTCATCATCATTCGTTGGTCAAACATATTCAAGTACGAGGCATGCATATTACTTACACAATTTAGGATATTTGAAACATCGTTAAGCCTTTTAAAATCCATGTTACTACACTAAAATCTCTACAAGAATAACACATAAGACAAACAAATCAGACGCACGTGTGTAAATGATCATATGAGAACAGTTCTTAAATTAAATTTCGTAAGAACTCCATAATGAGCTATACTATGAATGGTCTGAAATATTCATCTTAATCTGCATACTCAAATTAAGTTAACAATGAAAAATCTTCCGAGCATTTTTACATATGCATTAAATGGTCTCTTTTTTCAACAACTAATATAACATATTTTGTGTAACCACTTAATATATGGAGAAAAATGCGTTGAATCACGTGATTTTTCATTATTAACCTAATTTGAGCATGTAGATCTATTTATAGAGAGAGAGAGACTTGGATCCTTTGTGAAGGATTTGAGCGCGAATCTTTTCCTCTCAAATTCAATGCTATGACATTCAAATACAAGATCCACGCCGTTGAATTTGATCTACAATATTTAAAGTAACTAAAAATAAAAAAAATCTAATGTTTTGAATATTTTTTATTTATTTATCAAGTAAATGGAAAATAAACAGGCTAAATAGTACAACGATGTATAATATTTGAAACCTAACCAATTTAAATTGGCGCAAGGATTTTTAAAGTAAAGACTAGAAAAACTCTATAAGAATATTTGAAACCTGCCAAATCTCTCTCTCTCTCTCTCTCTCTCTCTCTCTCTCTCTCTCTCTATGTTCGCGCGCGTGTCAATGTACGTGTGTTACATGTGTGTTGTACCTTTTTTTAAAATCCGTGTTACTACACGCCAAAAACTCTATAAGAATATAACACACATAAAACTAACAAAATACAGACATATACACGCACAAGTGCACACACAGATGAGCTACTTTAATCAATTTTCAAATCACTTGCTTGCTTCCAAAAGGTTTGGAGCCAATAACATTCGAGAATATTTGGATAATTAAAGCCAATTCATTCCATCTAAACCCAGACTATTATAATTTATGATTGAGGAATAAATGTCCAAAGCCTAAAGCTTAGGAGCTAATCTTCTACAAAATGTAATGATAGCGATCCTTGAAATATCATCAAACAAACTCAACAGATGCAATGACACTAACAATTACCAGCATTTCTAACACAACGGTAAAGAAAACACTGCTCTCAGGTGATATTTCGATGAGAAATCAGAGAATGCAAATATCAATACAAGGTTGAGAGAGAAGAAAATATAAATAAGCACTGATATTTCCTTTAAACAAAAAGGAAAATATATACAGTTTTTATTGCTTCTTTTATCTTCTCCTAACCAAAACCCCAACAAGTCATCAACTTACTTCAATCTACTCTATAATCTTCTAAACCTCAAAAGGAGGGAAAAAAGAAAGAAAAGAAAAAAAAAAATATTTCAAAAGATTACAACAAGAAACAAGATAAATCAGTCAGCTATAATGATTCCCACCAAAATCAACCAAAAACTAAACTGGAGAAGGGAAAAGAAGCAGCAGTATGAACAACGAGCTAGTCGATCAAGAAAGCAGATGCGGTCCGCCCTCAATAGGATTTCGAGAATGGTCATGAACATGCTGGGGCTTGGTCATCTGCACATCCCTCACGAACTGGGTCCTCGCCTTAGCATATGGAGCCTCCCGAGCTGCAGAGATGCAAAATTGTTTGAATTTTAATGAGATGATATTATTATTATTTTACCTTTTAAAAAAAAGAGAAACCATACATTCTGTACAATTTTTCTTTGGAGAAAAGACTAGGAAAAACAGGCAATGGTTTCTTACATGCAGCGATCTTCTGGGCCCGGAGGATGTTCTGCCTTCTCTTCCACCAGCATCCCATGCAAACAAGCAGGAGCAGAAATGCAATTACAGCACCGAAGGCAATGCCAATCTTAGCAGCGACAGAGAGGTGGGGGCCACATGAAGGCAATCCAGGAATGCCACATAAACCAGCATTACCAGTAAAGCTGCACTTGCCACGGTAAACATCGAAATCATGTTGAAGAAAGTTGCAATCATCAAAAGAGAAGAGAATGTTGGAAGAATAATAGTTGTGAGTTCTGTACTTGACAGCACCTTATTTCCAGATAAGTTCAACCCTCTGCCCAAAAAAGGATCAACTAAATTCTAAGAAAACCGACCCCCCAGCTCATAAATCATAGTCATATTGATGCCTCTTTTGGCAGCACCACAATAAGTCAGTTTAATGATAACTTATGCAATGAGCTGATCCTTCACAAAATTTACATGTTTATAAATTGAAAGTTAACTGAAAACATGCACATAAATGTACTGTTGATGGCCATGGTTTCTACATAATCAAAACCGACCGAGCGAAGCGATGGGGGGTTTCCCCGTGACTCCTATTATAAATCCGTCTGTCCGCCGTCACCATACTCCGCCAAATTGACCACAGGTTCATCATTCTGCCCTATCTTCTCCCTTCGGTCCACTCCATCTCACTCCCATCTCAAGAGCAGCTAGGGTTCACTGCCGCCCGGTCCCAATTCCGATCCGATCCCGATCATCGCCGCCGATGGAGTGGCCCGCACCAAAGTCCACAACACCTTCATCAGTTTCTTCGAATTGAAAGGCCATGTCAACTGGCGATTAAGCCCCGTCAAGGACACGTACCATCACACGTTCTTTGAGATGCTGGGGAACTGGTCGTTTGGGGATTATTTCAAGGAGGCGACTGGATGGGCTTGGGAATTGCTCACTGATGGGGTTTTTAAAGCTTTTTTTGGCGTTCTTAAGTTTTTTTTCTTATTTAAATTTGTTGTATATATTTTTGTACTTTTGAAATTTTGTACACATATTTGGGGTTGAATGAACAAATCATTTGAAAAGTTTCATCTTTACACTCAGTTCCCATTTTCCGGTTTGAGTTAAAAAGAAACAAGATTTTTGGTACTGAATCCATTCTTTAGTGGAATTCAGAAAAAGGGAGTTAGAAAAGAATGTTATTTCTATATTGAAGTGGAGACGGTATTGAAATTGGATAATGAAATTTGACAAGTTTTTACTATGCTTGATTGGTTTAACTGTTCCGGTGCTCATTCCTTTGCAGGTGCATAAACTGCCTACAGACCGGATTTATGCTAGCTATTTTGGTGGAGATGAGAAGGCTGGGCTTGCTCCAGGTAATGAAGCTAGAGACTTATGGCTGACCTTTCTGCCACCTGGGCGTGTATTGCCGCCCTTTGGTTGCAAGGTAAGTTGCTGTTAAAGCATGCACTTGACATTTTAGACATTCTTGCTTATTTCTTTATTCTTTGCAACTATGAAACTTGACCATTTATCATCTAATAGATTTTCTTTAGTTGTGAACTAACACAAACTTGAAGCTTTTATTTAATGGCGTTAAGCTAACCTTTCTTTCATGTTATCTACATCTATACTTCAAGTATGGTCTTATTTTGAATGTGAATGCTGATCAGTCTACTTAAAAGGACGCAGGCGGTGAGTGGACATCATTTTAGCAAACACTTAGAGTACACTATGTGTATGTTAAATACCTGAGAGTAATTAGTTTAGCAGGAGAAGCACCATAAATGAGCTTGTATTTGTAACATTTCCACATACTTGCTCGTAAAATAAATGGTTTTCTAGCATTAATACAAACCTTAGAATAAGGAATATGCTAGAAGATATGAATATAAAGGTGTACAATATATTTAAGGAATAAGGTAGTATAATTCATGCAAATCTTTAAGGATTGAGATCGAAAAACCAAATGATGGAGAAGGTCCCTTGGAGATGGGGACATATTTTTTCAATTTAATTTTAGTTTCTTTGTAGTTTTGTAGGAAAACAACAGTATTCTGTGATGGATGCATACAATGTCACCTTTGCACAATAACCAAGTTAATTTTACTTTATATTTAATTTAATCCCAATCAGTATGCCAGATATGCACAAATAGTTTAGAATGAATTTTGCTGTCCAATGTAAGGTGTCTGCCTCTCACTGTTTTCACCTTTTCAGTTTATGTTTTGAGCCCTTTTTGACTTTACATCATATCTAAGCATAAGTAGAATCATCTGAAAATGATGTAAAGTGATCATAAACATTGAATACAACAAGAAAACTTGTAAAACAAATTATCATTGGCAGTTGAATTGTAAAAAACCGTGATAATTATTTATGCTTCATGAGAGGAAATAACGTTGTTCCAGTCTCTATAGAAGTGAATATGTAGTAAGTTGTGCTATTAGTATGTCATATTGATAGATTGTTGTGAAGGAAGCAAGGCGCAACTTTACCAAACTTCTGCCTGGTGGGTTTAAATTGATGTGTCATCGTCATTGGAACATATACGATACCTAACTTGAATATGGAGTATAAGTGTGGTTCTTCTGTTTGGTTAGGGGTGGAAGTGAGAAAGTGAAGAAGTAATAATAGTTCCCTTTGGAACTTCAGAATTGGTTAGCAAGTTTTTCTGTGCTTAGATGTTGTTGGGAAGTGTGGTTTGAAAAATGTTTATATCTTTTCCGGTGTTTGGATGGTAATGTGGAAGTGAAAAGTTGACCACAAAATAATATTAAAAAAATTAATTATGAAAAATGAACTGTAATTAGAATTCAAGTGAGATTTACATGACCACAAAATTAACTATTTTGAGCTGTAACTTATTACAAATGAGATTTACATGACCACAAAATTAACTGTAACATCTTGAAAATGAGGAAATGATTGTGTAAAGGAGAGGTGTAAAAAAAAGGGAAAGGAAAGGGGTTTTTCTAATTTTCTTTTCGGTGTTTTTGATGGACAATGGAAGTGGGAAATAAGACCTTCCACTTCCTCACTTCTCCTATGCATCCAAACAGATCCTAATCGGAACAACGGTCTTTGGCCAAATCCTCAAAGCAGATGAAACTTATTTTTGATTTCATGGCAAATTGGAGCAATTAGAGAATGGAATCATTGGGTTTCTCATGGTGATACCTGACTAGGAATTTATACTATTTTCTTTTACTGTGCTTGGTCATTGATGGGGGAGCAATATGACCCTGCTGCAGGGAAGATGTTTGGAAATTGGATCTTAATGCAGTCTTTGAACAAGAAGACTGCATTGTGAGGATTCAAATAGTAGCTATTCTGGACTAGCATGATAGAACTCCCCTAGATCACACATAGCACCTTTCCTAGACGGATTAGTTTGTCCATTTTGGCCGTACTGTCTTAGACCACGGGAGTACAAACTCTTTATCACCCTTTAGGATGGTAGTTGAAACACAAGAGAGGTTATCAGTTATCCAACTTCTTTCACCGTATTACCATGTGCAATTAACTAAATTAATTTTAATGGGTTACTTTCTATGATATAATATGAAAACCATGGCAAGAAGCATACCATAGATAAAGAGGGAGAAAGTACAATGTCCCTAATGAATGGTTGCATTCATCGCAGAGCAGTGGAGAATTTCTATGATTCAGATTATGCAATAAATACTGGGTGGCCTCATCGTCTATTTTTACTCTCTTGTTAAATCTTTTTCACGGCGCAATAGATAATTTTATGAACCAATGGTTTTTCCCCTTGTTTTGGAATACAGTTAACCAACATGTTAACTAATTGATTACAATAAATTGGGACAGATCTTGTAGTTTTTTTTCTACTTTTGCAGTGTGTTCTAGAAAAGCCATAACATTATGCCTTATGTGAAGCTCTCACATCATTTCTACTAATAACGATAGTTATCCTAGCTTCCAAAATATACCTCGGAGATATCTTCCGCGTGCATATATGCATATCACATCAAGGAAATCTAGGTTTGTTTGATATCCATACCACGATGTCTGATGCTCTTTTTTATATTAAGATGTATAATGCTTTCTCCCATGACTCTTATTATAAAATTGTCCATCTTTTCCGTCTGTCTTCAACTTTTTTTTTTTAGGGGAAAAAAAAAATCCCCCGTTCGCCACTTACTGAGATCTCTCCTTCTCTATCTCTCCCCCACTCCGGCAATCCTCCGTCAGAGATAGCGTCCTCGCGCCCGCCTTCAGCAATCACCCGTCAAGAGTTTGCGTCACAGGTTTTGATATTGCGGTTGACTTTCTTGTGGCAACCACTCATTCGCCGTCGTCAATCTCGATTGGTCAATTCCCATTGCTTCGCGATATACTAGTTTTGTTGAAGCTAGTCAGGTGTGAGAATCTTTTTTATGCAATGAGCCAAGGAGCTGGTCTCACAGGAAACAAATACCCAAAATTCCCCCCCCCCCCCCCCCCTCCCAAAAAAAAAAAAGCTAACTACAATCTATCTATACACATGTATACCATTACACACATACATTCATTAATATGTCCATGCATGCTAGCGTGTAAGTGCATATAGATGTATGTAAAATAAAATATTGGTGCCATATATGAGTTTTGACTAGGCAGAAAACAGTAACAACTGTAACAATGATGACTTACTTGAAACTAGCTCCATGGAGAGGCCTTCCCCAAGGTTGGCTGGAACTCTTCCAGATAGAGAGTTCCCATTGAGATTCCTACAAAAAAAGTTCTTCAGAATTTCCAATTGCTAGTTGCCTATGTCATAATCTAGGAATGACCCAATTTTCAAGCAAATTTTCTTACAATATTTTCAATGATGTTAACTGGCCAAGGCTTTCGGGAATTGAACCATTGAGCTGGTTGTAAGATAGATCTCTACAAAGCAATTATAAACAGTTAGTCACTTCCATAGAACACTTGACAAATGCTTATAACAATAAAAAGATTACATGCTAATGACTGTTTTCTTTTCTTTTCTTTTTCCTTTTTTTTTTTCAATGGCTCAATTGACTCCTGTATTTTAATTTGTTAATACAAAAGCATACATATGCCGCAAGTCCAGTCCTCTAGCTAGCTTACGCTTGGACATGATAGGTAAATCCAGCCAGATAACCATGACCAGAAAAGAGATCTGCAGCTAGCTTAGTGAATAATACTTCAACCTAAACAAGCAGCATCAAATAGAAACCACAGGGGATTTGGAGATAATCTAGCTTATAGATCTTAAAAGCTCTATCGCATGGCCCAAGCTGCCATCACTATCCAATTTACAGCTAGTGATGTTGATGACTGCATAATTTTAACAAAATACATAACAGGGGAAAAAAAACAAGTGGAGACAGAATTAAAGTTTTTCTTTGAGAGCTGTTCTGAAGCTTCGAGAGCTCTGAGTTGACGTCAGCATAGTTATAATATTTTGTCACCATTGTCAGTCAATGGTTCTCACCCATTAGGATCAGTGTCTTAAATATCGGATATACACGATATACCGGTCGGCAAAATTATATACCGGATACCGAATACCGGTGATATATTGCCATATGACACTAAATACCGGTTGATATATCAATAGTCAATACATATAAGATATTATTAAAAGAAATAAGTTATTATCCAAACATCATATAAAAATATCATTGAAATACCACAATGAACATAAAATAAAATAAAACGATCTCTCAAGTAAATAATAATAATAATTATCCAATCAGTAACTATATCGGCGATATATCAGATATTTCATCTCGGATATCAGCTGATATATCGGCCACGTGGCGATATATCGGCCCATATCGGTCCAAAACGATATCCGATAAATTTTTACACTTATCGTATCATTTTAGATAAAATACTAGTATCTCGGCCGATATACCGGTATATCAGCCGATATTTAAAACAATGATTAGGATAACTGTTATGAAACGACATTTGTTGCAAAACGGCAAGATAAAAAATATAAGAAATTATAAAAACACGATGCAAAAGAGAAGACACGAGGGTTACGTGGTTCCACCAAACTGGCTTACGTCCACGGTAAGATAATTGAGAGAGTTTTATTGAACAATGGTATAAGAGATCTCACCTTCACACTCGAATCCCACAAGATTACAAGAGTTCTTCCTCTCTATAACCAATCCCCTTCCTTTCTCTTTTTCTTCGCTTCCAATGCTTTATACAAAAACCCTAAGTTACAACCTTTATCATAGGATTTTACAAACCCTAACATTGAGAAGATCTTGGCCACTGATCCTAAAGGACTCGATCATGCAAAAGCGCCCAGCACTCATTGCATCGAGCTTGCTGCTGCTGCTGCTGCTGCTGCTGTGTTAGTTGTTGCAATTAATCTCTTGATTGTACGCCTAAACATGTGGTCTTTCACATGTTCTGCTGCATGCAGACTTGTGAAATGGGCCACATGTTCGCCTATAACCAACTTTTTAATTGAGTCCTTTTCCATTCTCAAAGAATCCCTTTTCACTTTGAATTCTTTTTCCCAATTCCTATTGGATTTGAAACCTTGACCATCTTCTCATCTCTACCACTTTAAAACAATGCAAAACACATCAATAACTACTCTAGGTCCCTCTTTTAAGCGCTGCTTAACTTGCTCCAATTTTACAAGGCAAGAAGGACAAAGAAAAAGAAGGAAAGAAAAGACGTGTTAACTGTTGTTACTATTTGCCACTCCCTAGTTGCCACAGCTGACAAGTAAGGTAAGTCGTCCAACTTCCTCTTTCATATTTTATTATAGAACACTGCAACAGCAGATGTTTGTTTCGTTGCAAAAATAGGAATGGAGAGTCGAACAAGGGAAGAAAAAAAGTACGAGCCATGATAATGCTGAACTTCAAAGCAGCCTTTCTCACAACAAATTCAAACATTCAACTGCAAGAAATCATATTCAGCATTAGGCGGGTTGATCCTTCAACTTCATATGTGGAAGGTTAATTTGAAGAGGGAGTGAAACTATGGTGGATAGATGCACAAGACCCGACAGGAAAGCAAGTTCTAGATCTACAACAATTTCACTTTTTCACGCGAGACCTACTAGCTAGCCAGATCAGTAGCCATGCCACAAAAAAAATTTTTAAGTCTAAATGGCCAAGCCTTTAATTTTCACAATTGAAAATCTGGGGTTTGGCAAAAGAAAAGGAAGTAATTGTTAAGTCTCCATCTGCATTACAATTTTAAGCACCCATCATTATCTATTACTTCAGATTTATGATAGAGGTAAGCACATAGATGAACACAAGAGCAGAAACAACATGTCCTTCTGTCAGTAGAAAAAGTAAAATACTTCATTGACACTCTAAATTAAGAAGGTTCTGGGAACACGGACAACACTGAAGTAAATTAAATATGTGAACAACTGTTTTCTTAACTATATGTTTCTAAAAGCATATTCAGAATGATGCAGAACTCCTTAAAGTTTTTAAGTATATTCTATACTCTAACAGAAAAAAAGGTCAAATACAATGAAAAGAAAGCTGTTTAGCTTGATGGCAATCACATCATCACGCATTACTAGATAGATTGTGGTCCAGAGCCTGCAAAATATGGCAAGGAGCATGCGTGAAATATAGGAATTCTTTGCCCATGGTACATGTGAGAATAGACAGGCTTAGTAGGAGATCATAAATAAGAATTTTAACAGGGACCTAACAAATTATGCAAGTATGTCGATAACAATAGTAACGACCAACCCTAAGTTGCCGACTAGCTGGGAACAAACTGGAAAGTAAACAGTGGAAATACCTTACCGAAAGGGAAGGGGTGTAGTTCCCACCTTTACAGTAAAAAAGATGAACACTGCAGGTTACATAAATGATAAACTAATGCTCAAAATGGGGAGATGACAAACAAAAAAAATAAAATAAAATAAAAGAATTAGATAAGCAACAAGGACTGCAATCCAATAAGTTTACTCACAATGCTTCCAACCCAGTTATAGTACCAAGAGAGTATGGAATTGGCCCTTGTATGCTGTTGCCGCTCAAGTTTCTGTTGGAAAATTGGAGAAGTGTTACGAGTCCCATTTATGCTAAATAACAATAGAATAATGTGATATGCAGTCTATTGAAAGACACTTGAAGACTCACATGCTATGTAAATGACGCAGTTTAGATATCTCATTTGGCAAGAACCCCTGAAACCTTGGTTGTCTAGACCCCTGCATGTTAAGAAACAAATTGCAAGTTGTTTAAAACGAACAAACATGAACTGAACAAATAGGTAAACAAAACATCTTTTGCATTGTATACCATAATTTATAAATGGAAGAACACTAACATGCACACAGAACCAGACAAATGCATATATTTCTCTTATAGTTTTTCTTTCTTTTCTTTTCTTTTTTTTTTTTACCATGATGGATACACCTCTTCCAGTTTCAGGGTGAGCCTCCTCTTGGAAAACCCAACAACAAAAGTAGAAATTCATCGTTCTAACGAGGGGTTAAACAAGAATGGCAATAACAATAGATGCTATTGGTGCTCTTTTCTTCCATTCTTATTTTTGATGATATAAAGATCACTGAAATGGTTATCAAATTGGACCTCATAATTTCTTTTGTAAATGAAGAGTTTGTAAATGTTGGCTTATGTCCATCTAATTTTTGCATTTTCAGAAGACTGTAAATGTTCTGCAAATCTGCTTTTGTAAATGACGAGATTACTTTCTTTTTGATGATTTTTTAATGCTACACGGGTAGTACACACACCCTCTACTTCTAACTTATTCCTAAGTAGGCATACAGCCATTATTATTTTATACATCTGTCATTATTCCTAGCAACAAACAAATTTACTTCAATTCTTCATCAAGTTTCAAATCTCACACAACGAGGCTTATATCTGGTTCCAAAGAAAAGGGGTTAATTCATGTTTGTCAGTTTCTAAACCTAGAAACAAAGCTAAATTAAGATCTTATCATAAAAAGAAAATATTTGAATGTGAAGGAAGATAGTTTTTTAAGATTTCAAACAAATTTAAGGTTGAGAAAGTACAGGCCGTCTATGTCCCATTTTCTGCCAACGCTGTCAAATTGGCAGTCCACACACTCCAAGGATGTTGTCGGGGAGCACATGGATCGCCATTCCAGCCTAAACGAAGCGGAAGCCCCAAGAGTTTTTCAACACTTGCAATGCTCTAACTATTTAGACCAGTGAAAAAATGTATTAGAAATAGTTAAGCAATAACCTAATAATGATAAGAAAAAACTGATAAGAAACCACTAAAGAGCATATCTTTGTTTTTACCCAATATATAAGGAAAACTGCTAAATCAGTAGGTCCCCTATTAAGATAACAAAGAATGGGTCAAGATTTATGGCTAAACATTACAAAGGTAATACTCTTGCAGATTATCACCTTTTTTATGGGAAGAATGAAATAATAATAGAGAACACGTAAACAAGTTTGTTATGATGTTACCATAAATTTGATTTCTATTAGTGGAAGCAGACCATTTCCAATGACATCATATAAATGGTTCTAATACAAACCAACTTCATCAAATGGCTCTACTTGCTTCTGTTAGGATCATGACTGGAATACGTCGTGAAGGTAGACAACCTTCGGAGATCAATGAATGAACGCGCACAAGGAGCTGTATACATTACTAGTCGACTAATACTAGATATAGTCGACTAATCATATGGATTAGTCGACTAATACATTATATAGTTGACTAGGTTGGCCAACAGAGAGTTAGGGTTCTCGAATTTTGTCAGAGTAGTCGACTAGTATTTGGGCCTACTCGACTAATACATGGTATTAGTCGACTAATACCCTGGCCTAGTTGACTAATGGTGGATTTGACAGTTTTCTTTTCTAATCTGTTTTCAGATTTGAGTTGAATTCAGGTTTTCTTTATTCTGAGGCGGTGATTGTTCGTATTGATGAAGTTTGTTTAGAATTAAGAGAGTTCTATGACCTAAATAACCCTTTGAGGGTGGCATTCAATGTAATCCAATGAATTTGTAATTCTTAAGAATGTAATTCATCTAGGTGAGAGATTCGTGAGAGAACCTTAGCCATAAAGGTTCACTGTTTTTAGTGGCTATCATCAAGGGCTTGTAATCTTCTCTGCGAGAAGTGTAAGTAATTCTTATTATACTCCCCCAAAGTTTCATAAGTTTCTCTTCCTTCTCCCGTGGACGTAGACACGATCTGTTTGATCGATGGAACCACGTTATTTGTCTGTTGATTTCTATCTACTTCAAGAATATCTTCTCATCTCTTCTTCTCGTTGCTCTAGTAAATCATGTGATTAGTTTTTGTTGCGCCATCCCAATCGATCCGTCGTGGAGGCGTTCGGATTCACAACAATTGGTATCAGAACATACAGATTGTATTCCAACAATTGGTATCAGAGCATACAATTATTTCACAACAATTGGTATTAGAGTAAGGTCAACATGAAGATGTGTGCGATCAAATTCGATATTCAGAAGTTCGATGGTGTCATCAATTTCAGCAGATGTCAGATTAGGATGAACTCCATCTTGACCTAGAGCGGTTTGAAAAAAGCACTACTCGAGAGGGAGAAAAAGCCTCAAGACATGAAAATTTTTTTGGCAAGAGTTGGATAAGAAAGCCTTGACGGCTATTCAACTTTACTTGGCGGATGAAGTGTTGAATGAGTTTTCCATGGAGAAAACAACATTCTCATTATGGGAACGACTTTAAGACCATTATCTGAAGAAGTCGTTGGCGAATCAGTTGATTCTGAAGCAGCATCTCTTCCTTCTCCGCATGTATAAAGATACACATGTCAAGTCTCACATTGCAGAATTTTCCTTCTATTATTAATGATTTAGATAAAATAGAGGTTAATATATAAGATGAGGATCAAGCACTTCTATTACTGTGTTCTTTACCTTCATCATATAAGAGCTTAGAGAAGCTATTATCTATGAAGGCAAGTCAACAATCAAGATCAATGAGGTCAAGGAGTATCCGCTCAACAAGAACAAAATTAACACCTAGTTGACGGGCGAGTCTCATCATGATGATTCCGAGTAAGTTCATTATTCAAAAGAAAAGAGTAATAATGAAAGTTTCACGAGTAACTCAAGACATAGGAATCTGATGTGCAACTATTGTCACAAGAGAACACATTAGAGTTGATTGTTGGTTCCGAAAGAAAAAAACAACCATATACTAATGTCACTGAACTGATTAGAGAGGATGAAAATAAGTGCGACGTTCTATCTGTTACAGATAGATCAGTTGGTAACAAAGATGGATGATTATTGACTCTAGATGTTTACAACATATTATTTCCAATAGGAAGATGTTCACTGCATACACTTCAGTTCAAGGGGAGAAGTCTTCATGGGGAATTCTACTACAAGCAAGATGATTGACGAAAGAACAATTCAGTTTCATTCTCATAATGAACGCATCACTATCCTTCAAGGCGTTGGTCATGTTCTCAATTCAAGGTATAATCTCATCTCTCTTGGAGCCTTATAAGGGAAGGTTCAATTTCAATTCTGAAGGTGGTCTTATGGAAGTCTCCAAAGAGGCCCATGTGAAGTTTCAGGCGAACGCGTCAGCAATGCGTATATGTTGCGAAATTCGAAAGTTACAGCTGGTAGATTACAATTATTCTCGGCTTCGAAAACGAGGAATATGGAACAATCGGAGACTATGATAGTTTTGAGCTCGGATGTTTAGTGTACCTGAAAAAGAGATTGGGACTAGTCACACAACAAGTCCAGATTGTTACTCCTACGATGGAGTAAATTTTCATAAATCCTGTGTGGATCAAAGAGATCGTTAGGTGATAAAGTTTAGGTTGGGCCTTAAACTTATTCGATCTAATCAAGTTGTGAACCCCATGAGGGAGTTATGGAGAAGAGAGTGATATGGAGATGTACTCAAGATTTATTCAGTTGTGCGTGGATGCGAGCACATGGAGCATGGTGGCTATTCTTGACTTGGACGTATTCGAGAAGGGATTGTTAGGA
>JAVJIF010032896.1:0-32810 GCA_038442645.1 Agave tequilana
TTTTATAGCTTATTTATGATAGATAGTTAGTTATGAAAATATAGGCTGTAGACATGCTACAATTATTCTCCCAAAAGTGTAGAAAAATATATAAAAAGTTGATTTAGAACTATTGTTTGATATATTCTAAACATAAAGAAGCATATGACGGACCCAAGGTGCTTGACTGATAAAATGATAGAGCTGAGTTACAAAAATCACAACAACTTTGGGCGGGGTGGCAACTGAAACTAACGATCGATCCCATAGTAAATGACGCATATGTTTCTTTTGTCGTATTCTTAGAGTGGGTTGATATTGAATCAAGAGCAATTGAATCGTGTCTCGGTATTGTACCTCGACAAGTCAATCAGGCAGCAGATTGATTGGTTGTCATTGTTTTAGATTGGGTAGTGATGTTTCTTATTTTTTGGTCTTTCTGATCTCCTTGATGTTAATGTCTTGGGAGAGTGTATTAGTGTGTTTTAATGTTTTTTTATGTTTGTTTCCCTAGCAAAAAAAAAAAGGAAAAAAAAAAGAACCACCCCTCAATATTTGATCAATAAAATTTCAATATCTAATTATCTATTAAACTATTATTTATTTATTAAATGAATAAATACAATTAATTATCACTGGGCTTTGTCAGTCACGTGGAGTCTTACACTTGAATTACAATACAGTTCATACTTCTTGGAATATTAATTCTCTCGATAAGATAATTGTTATCTTGCTAATTGTAATCTTATTTTTTATGAATCCAAACAACCCTTTTAAAAGAATTTGATTATTGTTATAAAAAAACTTTAGGATCAAGCATGTATTCACTATCAAATGTTTTTCCTTCTCATATCGATCCCACTTTACTCTTAATATGGGAAGTTGTTATTGCCATTTGATAACAAACATGGTATTAATTAGACTATTTTTATTTTATAAAGCATAACCTACATGGATGATGGAACCAGGGAACATAGAATGCATCTACACTACTTTTCTTAAACTAATTGTTTATGCCTTTGATCGGATCCATCACAGGGGATTTCTTGCTAAGCACCACACGCACGCGATGCAAAATTTCATCATCATTCGTTGGTCAAACATATTCAAATACGAGGCATGCATATTACTTACACAATTTAGGATATTTGAAACATCGTTAAGCCTTTTAAAATCCATGTTACTACACTAAAATCTCTACAAGAATAACACATAAGACAAACAAATCACACGCACGTGTGTAAATGATCATATGAGAACAGTTCTTAAATTAATTTCGTAAGAACTCCATAATGAGCTATACTATGAATGGTCTGAAATATTCATCTTAATCTGCATACTCAAATTAAGTTAACAATGAAAAATCTTCCGAGCATTTTTACATATGCATTAAATGGTCTCTTTTTTCAACAACTAATATAACATATTTTGTGTAACCACTTAATATATGGAGAAAAATGCGTTGAATCACGTGATTTTTCATTATTAACCTAATTTGAGCATGTAGATCTATTTATAGAGAGAGAGACTTGGATCCTTTGTGAAGGATTTGAGCGCGAATCTTTTCCTCTCAAATTCAATGCTATGACATTCAAATACAAGATCCACGCCGTTGAATTTGATCTACAATATTTAAAGTAACTAAAATAAAAAAAAATCTAATGTTTTGAATATTTTTTATTTATTTATCAAGTAAATGGAAAATAAACAGGCTAAATAGTACAACGATGTATAATATTTGAAACCTAACCAATTTAAATTGGCGCAAGGATTTTTAAAGTAAAGACTAGAAAAACTCTATAAGAATATTTGAAACCTGCCAAATCTCTCTCTCTCTCTCTCTCTCTCTCTCTCTCTCTCTCTCTCTCTATGTTCGCGCGCGTGTCAATGTACGTGTGTTTACATGTGTGTTGTACCTTTTTTTAAAATCCGTGTTACTACACCAAAAACTCTATAAGAATATAACACACATAAAACTAACAAAATACAGACATATACATGCACAAGTGCACACACAGATGAGCTACTTTAATCAATTTTCAAATCACTTGCTTGCTACCAAAAGGTTTGGAGCCAATAACATTCGAGAATATTTGGATAATTAAAGCCAATTCATTCCATCTAAACCCAGACTATTATAATTTATGATTGAGGAATAAATGTCCAAAGCCTAAAGCTTAGGAGCTAATCTTCTACAAAATGTAATGATAGCGATCCTTGAAATATTACCAAACAAACTAAATCAGATGCAATGACGCTAACAATTACCAGCATTTCTAATACAACGGTAAAGAAAACACTGCTCTCAGGATATTTCGATGAGAAATCAGAGAATGCAAATATCAATACAAGGTTGAGAGAGAAGAAAATATAAATAAGCACTGATATTTCCTTTAAACAAAAAGGAAAATATATACAGTTTTTATTGCTTCTTTTATCTTCTCCTAACCAAAACCCCAACAAGTCATCAACTTACTTCAATCTACCTCTATAATCTTCTAAACCTCAAAAGGAGGGAAAAAAGAAAAGAAAAGAAAAAAAAAAATATTTCAAAAGATTACAACAAGAAACAAGATAAATCAGTCAGCTACAATGATTCCCACCAAAATCAACCAAAAAACTAAACTGGAGAAGGGAAAAGAAGCAGCAGTATGAACAACGAGCTAGTCGATCAAGAAAGCAGATGCGGTCCACCCTCAATAGGATTTCGAGAATGGTCATGAACATGATGGGGCTTGGTCATCTGCACATCCCTCACGAACTGGTCCTCGCCTTAGCATATGGAGCCTCCCGAGCTGCAGAGATGCAAAATTGTTTGAATTTTAATGAGATGATATTATTATTATTTTACCTTTTTAAAAAAAAGAGAAACCATACATTCAGTACAATTTTTCTTTGGAGAAAAGACTAGGAAAAACAGGCAATGGTTTCTTACATGCAGCGATCTTCTGGGCCCGGAGGATGTTCTGCCTTCTCTTCCACCAGCATCCCATGCAAACAAGCAGGAGCAGAAATGCAATTACAGCACCGAATGCAATGCCAATCTTAGCAGCGACAGAGAGGTGGGGGCCACATGAAGGCAATCCAGGAATGCCACATAAACCAGCATTACCAGTAAAGCTGCACTTGCCACGGTAAACATCGAAATCATCATTTGAAGAAAGTTGCAATCATCAAAAGAGAAGAGAATGTTGGAAGAATAATAGTTGTGAGTTCTGTACTTGACAGCACCTTATTTCCAGATAAGTTCAACCCCTCTGCCCAAAAAAGGATCAGCTAAATTCTAAGAAAACCGACCCCCCAGCTCATAAATCATAATCATATTGATGCCTCTTTTGGCAGCACCACAATAAGTCAGTTTAATGCATAACTTATGCAATGAGCTGATCCTTCACAAAATTTACATGTTTATAAATTGAAAGTTAACTGAAAACATGCACATAAATGTACTGTTGATGGCCATGGTTTCTACATAATCAAACCGACCGAGCGAAGCGATGGGGTTTCTCCGTACTCCTATTATAACCGTCTGTCCGTCCGTCCTTCAACCATACTCCGCCAATTTAGACCACAGGTTCATCATTCTGCCCTATCTTCTCCCTTCAGTCCACTCCATCTTCACTCCCATCTCAAGAGCAGCTAGGGTTCACTGCCGCCCGGTCCCATTCCGATCCGATCCCGATCATCGCCGCCGATGGAGTGGCCCGCGACCAAAGTCCACAACACCTTCGTCAGTTTCTTCGAATTGAAAGGCCATGTCAACTGGCGATTAAGCCCCGTCAAGGACACGTACCATCACACGTTCTTTGAGATGCTGGGGAACTGGTCGTTTGGGGATTATTTCAAGGAGGCGACTGGATGGGCTTGGGAATTGCTCACTGACGGGAGTTTTAAAGCTTTTTTTTGGCGTTCTTAAGTTTTTTTTTTCTTATTTAAATTTGTTGTATATATTTTTGTACTATTTGAGATTTGTACACATATTTGGGGTTGAATCGAACAAATCATTTGAAAAGTTTCATCTTTACACTCAGTTCCCATTTTCCAGTTTTGAGTTAAAAAGAAACAAGATTTTTGGCACTGAATCCATTCTTTAGTGGAATTCAGAAAAAGGGAGTTAGAAAAGAATGTTATTTCTATATTGAAGTGGAGACGGTATTGAAATTGGATAATGAAATTTGACAAGTTTTTACTATGCTTGATTGGTTTAACTGTTCCGGTGCTCATTCCTTTGCAGGTGCATAAACTGCCTACAGACCGGATTTATGCTACCTATTTTGGTGGAGATGAGAAGGCTGGGCTTGCTCCAGGTAATGAAGCTAGAGACTTATGGCTGACCTTTCTGCCACCTGGGTGTGTATTGCCGCCCTTTGGTTGCAAGGTAAGTTGCTGTTAAAGCATGCACTTGACATTTTAGACATTCTTGCTTATTTCTTTATTCTTTGCAACTATGAAACTTGACCATTTATCATCTAATAATTTTTCTTTAGTTGTGAACTAACACAAACTTGAAGCTTTTATTTTAATGGCGTTAAGCTAACCTTTCTTTCATGTTATCTACATCTATACTTCAAGTATGGTCTTATTTTGAATGTGAATGCTGATCAGTCTACTTAAAAGGACGCAGGCGGTGAGTGGACATCATTTTAGCAAACACTTAGAGTACACTATGTGTATGTTAAATACCTGAGAGTAATTAGTTTAGCAGGAGAAGCACCATAAATGAGCTTGTATTTGTAACATTTCCACAAACTTGCTCGTAAAATAAATGGTTTTCTAGCATTAATACAAACCTTAGAATAAGGAATATGCTAGAAGATATGAATATAAAGGTGTACAATATATTTAAGGAATAAGGTAGTATAATTCATGCAAATCTTTAAGGATTGAGATCGAAAAACCAAATGATGGAGAAGGTCCCTTGGAGATGGGACATATTTTTCAATTTAATTTTATTTTCTTTGTAGTTTGTAGGAAAACAACAGTATTCTGTGATGGATGCATACAATGTCACCTTTGCACAATAACCAAGTTAATTTTACTTTATATTTAATTTAATCCCAATCAGTATGCCAGATATGCACAAATAGTTCAGAATGAATTTTGCTGTCCCAATGTAAGGTGTCTGCCTCTCACTGTTTTCACCTTTTCAGTTTATGTTTTGAGCCCTTTTTGACTTTACATCATATCTAAGCAAAAGTAGAATCATCTGAAAATGATGTAAAGTGATCATAAACATTGAATACAACAAGAAAACTTGTAAAACAAATTATCATTGGCAGTTGAATTGTAAAAAACCGTGATAATTATTTATGCTTCATGAGAGGAAATAACGTTGTTCCAGTCTCTATTGAAGTGAATATGTAGTAAGTTGTGCTATTAGTATGTCATATTGATAGATTGTTGTGAAGCAAGGCGCAACTTTACCAAACTTCTGCCTGGTGGGTTTAAATTGATGTGTCATCGTCATTGGAACATATACGATACCTAACTTTAATATGGAGTATAAGTGTGGTTCTTCTGTTTGGTTAGGGGTGGAAGTGAGAAAGTGAAGAAGTAATAATAGTTCCCTTTGGAACTTTAGAATTGGTTAGCAAGTTTTTCTGTGCTTGAATGTTGTTGGGAAGTGTGGTTTGAAAAATGTTTATATCTTTTCCGGTGTTTGGATGGTAATGTGGAAGTGAAAAAGTTGACCACAAAATAATATTAAAAAAATTAATTATGAAAAAATGAACTGTAATTAGAATTCAAGTGAGATTTACATGACCATAAAATTAACTATTTTGAGCTGTAACTTATTACAAATGAGATTTACATGACCACAAAATTAACTGTAACATCTTGAAAATGAGGAAATGATTGTGTAAAGGAGAGGTGTAAAAAAAAAGGAAAAGGAAAGGGGTTTTTCTATTTTTCTTTTCCGGTGTTTGGATGGACAATGGAAGTGGGAAATAAGACCTTCCACTTCCTCACTTCCCTATGCATCCAAACAGATCCTAATCGGAACAACGGTCTTTGGCCAAATCCTCAAAGCAGATGAAACTTATTTTTGATTTCATGGCAAATTGGAGCAATTAGAGAATGGAATCATTGGGTTTCTCATGGTGATACCTGACTAGGAATTTATACTATTTCTTTTACTGTGCTTGGTCATTGATGGGGAGCAATATGACCCTGCTGGCAGGGAAGATGTTTGGAAATTGGATCTTAATGCAGTCTTCGAACAAGAAGACTGCATTGTGAGGATTCAAATAGTAGCTATTCTGGACTAGCATGATAGAACTCCCCCTAGATCACATACATAGCACCTTTCCTAGACGGATTAGTTTGGCGCATTTTGGCCGTACTGTTTTAGACCACGGGAGTACAAACTCTTTATCACCCTTTAGGATGGTAGTTGAAACACAAGAGAGGTTATCAGTTATCCAACTTCTTTCACCGTATTACCATGTGCAATTAACTAAATTAATTTTAATGGGTTACTTTCTATGATATAATATGAAAACCATGGCAAGAAGCATACCATAGATAAAGAGGGAGAAAGCACAATGTCCCTAATGAATGGTTGCATTCATCGCAGAGCAGTGGAGAATTTCTATGATTCAGATTATGCAATAAATACTGGGTGGCCTCATCGTCTTTTTTACTCTCTTGTTAAATCTTTTTCACGGCGCAATAGATAATTTTATGAACCAATGGTTTTTCCCCTTGTTTTGGAATACAGTTAACCAACATGTTAACTAATTGATTACAATAAATTGGGACAGATCTTGTAGTTTTTTTTCTACTTTTGCAGTGTGTTCTAGAAAAGCCATAACATTATGCCTTATGTGAAGCTCTCACATCATTTCTACTAATAACGATAGTTATCCTAGCTTCCAAAATATACCTCGGAGATATCTTCCGCGTGCATATATGCATATCACATCAAGGAAATCTAGGTTTGTTTGATATCCATACCACGATGTCTGATGCTCTTTTTATATATAAGATGTATAATAGCTTTCTCCCATGACTCTTATTATAAAATTGTCCATCTTTTCTGTCTGTCTTCAACTTTTTTTTTTAGGGGAAAAAAAAAATCCCCCGTTCGCCACTTACTGAGATCTCTCCTTCTCTATCTCTCCCCCACTCCGGCAATCCTCCGTCAAGAGATAGCGTCCTCGCCCGCCTTCAGCAATCATCCGTCAAGAGTTTGCGTCACAGGTTTTGATATTGCGGTTGACTTTCTTGTGGCAACCACTCATTCGCCGTCGTCAATCTCGATTGGTCAGTTCCCATTGCTTCGCGATATACTAGTTTTGTTGAAGCTAGTCAGGTGTGAGAATCTTTTTTATGCAATGAGCCAAGGAGCTGGTCTCACAGGAAACAAATACCCAAAATTCCCCCCCCCCCCCCCCCCTCCAAAAAAAAAAAAAAGCTAACTACAATCTATCTATACACATGCATACCATTACACACATACATTCATTAATATGTCCATGCATGCTAGCGTGTAAGTGCATATAGATGTATGTAAAATAAAATATTGGTGCCATATATGAGTTTTGACTAGGCAGAAAACAGTAACAACTGTAACAATGATGACTTACTTGAAACTAGCTCCATGGAGAGGCCTTCCCCCAAGGTTGGCTGGAACTCTTCCAGATAGAGAGTTCCCATTGAGATTCCTACAAAAAAAGTTCTTCAGAATTTCCAATTGCTAGTTGCCTATGTCATAAATCTAGGAATGACCCAATTTTCAAGCAAATTTTCTTACAATATTTTCAATGATGTTAACTGGCCAAGGCTTTCGGGAATTGAACCATTGAGCTGGTTGTAAGATAGATCTCTACAAAGCAATTATAAACAGTTAGTCACTTCCATAGAACACTTGACAAATGCTTATAACAATAAAAAGATTACATGCTAATGACTGTTTTCTTTTCTTTTCTTTTTCCTTTTTTTTTTTCCAATGGCTCAATTGGACTCCTGTATTTTAATTTGTTAATACAAAAGCATACATATGCAGCAAGTCCAGTCCTCTAGCTAGCTTACGCTTGGACATGATAGGTAAATCCAGCCAGATAACCATGACCAGAAAAGAGATCTGCAGCTAGCTTAGTGAATAATACTTCAACCTAAACAAGCAGCATCAAATAGAAACCACAGGGGATTTGGAGATAATCTAGCTTATAGATCTTAAAAGCTCTATCGCATGGCCCAAGCTGCCATCACTATCCAATTTACAGCTAGTGATGTTGATGACTGCATAATTTTAACAAAATAACATAACAGGGGGAAAAAAACAAGTGGAGACAGAATTAAAGTTTTCTTTGAGAGCTGTTCTGAAGCTTCGAGAGCTCTGAGTTGACGTCAGCATAGTTATAATATTTTGTCACCATTGTCAGTCAATGGTTCTCACCCATTAGGATCAGTGTCTTAAATATCGGATATACACGATATACCGGTCGGCAAAATTATATACCGGATACCGAATACCGGGTGATATATTGCCATATGACACTAAATACCGGTTGATATATCAATAGTCAATACATATAAGATATTATTAAAAGAAATAAGTTATTATCCAAACATCATATAAAAATATCATTGAAATACCACAATGAACATAAAATAAAATAAAACGATCTCTCAAGTAAATAATAATAATAATTATCCAAATCAGTAACTATATCGGCGGATATATCAGATATTTCATCTCGGATATCAGCTGATATATCGGCCACGTGGCGATATATCGGCCCATATCGGTCCAAAACGATATCCGATAAATTTTTACACTTATCGTATCATTTTAGATAAAATACTAGTATCTCGGCCGATATACCGGTATATCAGCCGATATTTAAAACAATGATTAGGATAACTGTTATGAAACGACATTTGTTGCAAAACGGCAAGATAAAAAAAATATAAGAAATTATAAAAAACACGATGCAAAAGAGAAGACACGAGGGTTACGTGGTTCCACCAAACCTGGCTTACGTCCACGGTAAGATAATTGAGAGAGTTTTATTGAACAATGGTATAAGAGATCTCACCTTCACACTCGAATCCCACAAGATTACAAGAGTTCTTCCTCTCTATAACCAATCCCCTTCCTTTCTCTTTTTCTTCGCTTCCAATGCTTTATACAAAAACCCTAAGTTACAACCTTTATCATAGGATTTTACAAACCCTAACATTGAGAAGATCTTGGCCACTGATCCTAAAGGACTCGATCATGCAAAAGCGCCCAGCACTCATTGCATCGAGCTTGCTGCTGCTGCTGCTGCTGCTGCTGTGTTAGTTGTTGCAATTAATCTCTTGATTGTACGCCTAAACATGTGGTCTTTCACATGTTCTGCTGCATGCAGAACTTGTGAAATGGGCCACATGTTCGCCTATAACCAACTTTTTAATTGAGTCCTTTTCCATTCTCAAAGAATCCCTTTTCACTTTGAATTCTTTTTCCCAAATTCCTATTGGATTTGAAACCTTGACCATCTTCTCATCTCTACCACTTTAAAACAATGCAAAACATCAATAACTACTCTAGGTCCCTCTTTTAAGCGCTGCTTAACTTGCTCCAATTTTACAAGGCAAGAAGGACAAAGAAAAAGAAGGAAAGAAAAGACGTGTTAACTGTTGTTACTATTTGCCACTCCCTAGTTGCCACAGCTGACAAGTAAGGTAAGTCGTCCAACTTCCTCTTTCATATTTTATTATAGAACACTGCAACAGCAGATGTTTGTTTCGTTGCAAAAATAGGAATGGAGAGTCGAACAAGGGAAGAAAAAAAGTACGAGCCATGATAATGCTGAACTTCAAAGCAGCCTTTCTCACAACAAATTCAAACATTCAACTGCAAGAAATCATATTCAGCATTAGGCGGGTTGATCCTTCAACTTCATATGTGGAAGGTTAATTTGAAGAGGGAGTGAAACTATGGTGGATAGATGCACAAGACCCGACAGGAAAGCAAGTTCTAGATCTACAACAATTTCACTTTTTCACGCGAGACCTACTAGCTAGCCAGATCAGTAGCCATGCCACAAAAAATAAATTTTTAAGTCTAAATGGCCAAGCCTTTAATTTTCACAATTGAAAATCTGGGGTTTGGCAAAAGAAAAGGAAGTAATTGTTAAGTCTCCATCTGCATTACAATTTTAAGCACCCATCATTATCTATTACTTCAGATTTATGATAGAGGTAAGCACATAGATGAACACAAGAGCAGAAACAACATGTCCTTCTGTCAGTAGAAAAAAGATATAAATACTTCATTGACACTCTAAATTAAGAAGGTTCTGGGAACACGGACAACACTGAAGTAAATTAAATATGTGAACAACTGTTTTCTTAACTATATGTTTCTAAAAGCATATTCAGAATGATGCAGAACTCCTTAAAGTTTTTAAGTATATTCTATACTCTAACAGAAAAAAAGGTCAAATACAATGAAAAGAAAGCTGTTTAGCTTGATGGCAATCACATCATCACGCATTACTAGATAGATTGTGGTCCAGAGCCTGCAAAATATGGCAAGGAGCATGCGTGAAATATAGGAATTCTTTGCCCATGGTACATGTGAGAATAGACAGGCTTAGTAGGAGATCATAAATAAGAATTTTAACAGGGACCTAACAAATTATGCAAGTATGTCGATAACAATAGTAACGACCAACCCTAAGTTGCCGACTAGCTGGGAACAAACTGGAAAGTAAACAGTGGAAATACCTTACCGAAAGGGAAGGGGTGGTAGTTCCCACCTTTACAGTAAAAAAGATGAACACTGCAGGTTACATAAATGATAACACTAATGCTCAAAATGGGGAGATGACAAAGACAAAAAATAAAATAAAATAAAAGAATTAGATAAGCAACAAGGACTGCAATCCAATAAGTTTACTCACAATGCTTCCAACCCAGTTATAGTACCAAGAGAGTATGGAATTGGCCCTTGTATGCTGTTGCCGCTCAAGTTTCTGTTGGAAAATTGGAGAAGTGTTACGAGTCCCATTTATGCTAAATAACAATAGAATAATGTGATATGCAGTCTATTGAAAGACACTTGAAGACTCACATGCTATGTAAATGACGCAGTTTAGATATCTCATTTGGCAAGAAACCCCTGAAACCTTGGTTGTCTAGACCCCTGCATGTTAAGAAACAAATTGCAAGTTGTTTAAACGAACAAACATGAACTGGAACAAATAGGTAAACAAAACATCTTTTGCATTGTATACCATAATTTATAAATGGAAGAACACTAACATGCACACAGAACCAGACAAATGCATATATTTCTCTTATAGTTTTTCTTTTCTTTTCTTTTCTTTTTTTTTTTTACCATGATGGATACACCTCTTCCAGTTTCAGGGTGAGCCTCCTCTTGGAAAACCCAACAACAAAAGTAGAAATTCATCGTTCTAACGAGGGTTGAAACAAGAATGGCAATAACAATAGATGCTATTGGTGCTCTTTCTTCCATTCTTATTTTTGATGATATAAAGATCACTGAAATGGTTATCAAATTGGACCTCATAATTTCTTTTGTAAATGAAGAGTTTGTAAATGTTGGCTTATGTCCATCTAATTTTTGCATTTTCAGAAGACTGTAAATGTTCTGCAAATCTGCTTTTGTAAATGACGAGATTACTTTCTTTTTGATGATTTTTTAATGCTACACGGGTAGTACACACACCCTCTACTTCTAACTTATTCCTAAGTAGGCATACAGCCATTATTATTTTATACATCTGTCATTATTCCTAGCAACAAACAAATTTACTTCAATTCTTCATCAAGTTTCAAATCTCACACAACGAGGCTTATATCTGGTTCCAAAGAAAAGGGGTTAATTCATGTTTGTCAGTTTCTAAACCTAGAAACAAAGCTAAATTAAGATCTTATCATAAAAAGAAAATATTTGAATGTGAAGGAAGATATAGTTTAAGATTTCAAACAAATTTAAGGTTGAGAAAGTACAGGCCGTCTATGTCCCATTTTCTGCCAACGCTGTCAAATTGGCAGTCCACACCACTCCAAGGATGTTGTCGGGGAGCACATGGATCGCCATTCCAGCCTAAACGAAGCGGAAGCCCCAAAGAGTTTTTCAACACTTGCAATGCTCTAACTATTTAGACCAGTGAAAAAATGTATTAGAAATAGTTAAGCAATAACCTAATAATGATAAGAAAAAACTGATAAGAAACCACTAAAGAGCATATCTTTGTTTTTACCCAATATATAAGGAAAACTGCTAAATCAGTAGGTCCCCTATTAAGATAACAAAGAATGGGTCAAGATTTATGGCTAAACATTACAAAGGTAATACTCTTGCAGATTATCACCTTTTTATGGGAAGAATGAAATAATAATAGAGAACACGTAAACAAGTTTGTTATGATGTTACCATAAATTTGATTTCTATTAGTGGAAGCAGACCATTTCCAATGACATCATATAAATGGTTCTAATACAAAAACAACTTCATCAAATGGCTCTACTTGCTTCTGTTAGGATCATGACTGGAATACGTCGTGAAGGTAGACAACCTTCGGAGATCAATGAATGAACGCGCACAAGGAGCTGTACATTACTAGTCGACTAATACTAGATATAGTCGACTAATCATATGGATTAGTCGACTAATACATTATAGTTGACTAGGTTGGCCAACAGAGAGTTAGGGTTCTCGAATTTTGTCAGAGTAGTCGACTAGTATTTGGGCCTACTCGACTAATACATGGTATTAGTCGACTAATACCCTGGCCTAGTTGACTAATGGTGGATTTGACAGTTTTCTTTTCTAAATCTGTTTTCAGATTTGAGTTGAATTCAGGTTTTCTTTATTCTGAGGCGGTGATTGTTCGTATTGATGAAGTTTGTTTAGAATAAGAGAGTTCTATGACCTAAATAACCCTTTGAGGGTGGCATTCAATGTAATCCAATGAATTTGTAATTCTTAAGAATGTAATTCATCTAGGTGAGAGATTCGTGAGAGAACTTAGCCATAAAGGTTCACTGTTTTTAGTGGCTATCAAGGGCTTGTAATCTTCTCTGCGAGAAGTGTAAGTAATTCTTATTATACTCCCCCAAAGTTTCATAAGTTTCTCTTCCTTCTCCCGTGGACGTAGACACGATCTGTTTGATCGATGGAACCACGTTATATTGTCTGTTGATTTTCTATCTACTTCAAGAATATCTTCTTCATCTCTTCTTCTCGTTGCTCTAGTAAATCATGTGATTAGTTTTTGTTGCGCCATCCCAATCGATCCGATCGTGGAGGCGTTCGGAATTCACAACAATTGGTATCAGAACATACAGATTGTATTCCAACAATTGGTATCAGAGCATACAAATTATTTCACAACAATTGGTATTAGAGTAAGGTCAACATGAAGATGTGTGCGATCAAATTCGATATTCAGAAGTTCGATGGTGTCATCAATTTCAGCAGATGTCAGATTAGGATGAACTCCATCTTGACCTAGAGCGGTTTGAAAAAAGCACTACTCGAGAGGGAGAAAAAGCCTCAAGACATGAAAATTTTTTTGGCAAGAGTTGGATAAGAAAGCCTTGACGGCTATTCAACTTTACTTGGCGGATGAAGTGTTGAATGAGTTTTCCATGGAGAAAACAACATTCTCATTATGGGAACGACTTTAAGACCATTATCTGAAGAAGTCGTTGGCGAATCAGTTGATTCTGAAGCAGCATCTCTTCTTCTCCGCATGTATAAAGATACACATGTCAAGTCTCACATTGCAGAATTTTCTTCTATTATTAATGATTTAGATAAAATAGAGGTTAATATATAAGATGAGGATCAAGCACTTCTATTACTGTGTTCTTTACCTTCATCATATAAGAGCTTTAGAGAAGCTATTATCTATGAAGGCAAGTCAACAATCAAGATCAATGAGGTCAAGGAGTATCCGCTCAACAAGAACAAAATTAACACCTAGTTGACGGGCGAGTCTCATCATGATGATTCCGAGTAAGTTCATTATTCAAAAGAAAAGAGTAATAATGAAAGTTTCACGAGTAACTCAAGACATAGGAATCTGATGTGCAAACTATTGTCACAAGAGAACACATTAGAGTTGATTGTTGGTTCCGAAAGAAAAAAACAACAGATACTAATGTCACTGAACTGATTAGAGAGGATGAAAATAAGTGCGACGTTCTATCTGTTACAGATAGATCAGTTGGTAACAAAGATGGATGAATTATTGACTCTAGATGTTTACAACATATTATTTCCAATAGGAAGATGTTCACTGCATACACTTCAGTTCAAGGGGAGAAGTCTTCATGGGGAATTCTACTACAAGCAAGATGATTGACGAAAGAACAATTCAGTTTCATTCTCATAATGAACGCATCACTATCCTTCAAGGCGTTGGTCATGTTCTCAATTCAAGGTATAATCTCATCTCTCTTGGAGCCTTATAAGGGGAAGGTTCAATTTCAATTCTGAAGGTGGTCTTATGGAAGTCTCCAAAGAGGCCCATGTGAAGTTTCAGGCGAACGCGTCAGCAATGCGTATATGTTGCGAAATTCGAAAGTTACAGCTGGTAGATTACAATTATTCTCGGCTTCGAAAACGAGGAATATGGAACAATCGGAGACTATGATAGTTTTGAGCTCGGATGTTTAGTTGTACCTGAAAAAGAGATTGGGACTAGTCACACAACAAGTCCAGATTGTTACTCCTACGATGGAGTAAATTTTCATAAATCCTGTGTGGATCAAAGATCGTTAGGTGATAAAGTTTAGGTTGGGCCTTAAACTTATTCGATCTAATCAAGTTGTGAACCCCATGAGGGAGTTATGGAGAAGAGAGTGATATGGAGATGTACTCAAGATTTATTCAGTTGTGCGTGGATGCGAGCACATGGAGCATGGTGGCTATTCTTGGACTTGGACGTATTCGAGAAAGGGATTGTTAGGATTGTGACTGGAATACGTCGTGAAGGTAGGCAAAACTTCAGAGATTAAAGAACGGACGTGCACAAGGAGCTGTGCACATTACTAGTCAACTAATTACTAGATATAGTCGACTAATTATATGGATTAATCGACTAATACATTGTGTAATCCACTAGATTGGCCAACAGAGAGTTGTGGTTCTCGAATTTTGTTAGAGTAGTTGACTAGTATTTGGGCGTAGTTGACTAGTATTTGGGCATAGTCGACTAATACATGGTATTAGCCGACTAATACCCTGACCTATTCGACTAATGACAGGTCTGACAGTTTTTTTCGAACCTGTTTCCAAATTCGAGTTGAATTCAAGTTTTCTTTATTCTGAGGCGGTGATTTTTCATATTGATGAAGTTTGTTTAGGATTAGAAGAGTTCTATGACATATAAATAACCCTTTAGTGGTGGCGTTCAATGTAACCCAATGAATTTGTAACTCCTAAGGGTATAATTCATTTAGATGAGAGATTCTGAGAGAAGCTTAGCCATAAGGATTCGCTGTTCTTGACGGTCATCAAGGACTTGTAATCTTATCAGCGAGAGGTTTAAGTAATTCTTATTGTACTCCCTCAAAGTTTAATAAAGTTTCTCCCCTTTTCTCGTGAACGTACATACGATCTATTTGATCGATGGAACCACGTTATATTACATGTTGGCTTTCTATCTACTTCAGGAATATCTTCTTCTCTTCTTCTCGTTACCCTACTAGATCCTGTGGTTAATTTCTGCCGCGCCGCCCCAGTCTCCAGTCGTGGGCATCCCGTATTCACAACTTCTTCCACCAAAATATAGTTAATACTCTTTCCAACATGGTTTCAAATATGTACTGGCAATAGCGTATCATATTTGAGGTACCTGATACAGTGCCGATATCGGGACCGATATGTTCGACATTTCCGATACTGAAGGCCGATATTGACGATATCGATAATAAATTCATTGGTCGATATAGATACCAATACCGAGATTTTAAACCATACATTTATGCTTTAGCACCCTTGAACATAATATCTCAAGGACCATTCGTCCAAATCACTTCAAAAGTTTTTCTGTACTCAACATGATCTTGAATGAACCTTTTCTTCTTTTTTGAGATAAAATTCACGTGCAATAAACATTGGCCTAAAGATTTTTATTGTTCTTATACTCATGAGCATGATTGGCTCTAACGTATATTGCCCATAAAGGGGTAGATAGAAGGATCTGACAGATCCTACCTCTTTGACATAAACTTCAGTTCTTCTATAAAGAATATTTGAAAGCTTTTGCAAGTGATGATTTCCAACAAAACCAACTCTTGGGAAAGCATGTGCTCCTTGAAATAATTAATGCATGGCTTATAAAGAAGAATAACCTACCAGTCTAGTAGGCTAGAAGTTAGGTTTCAAGAATTGTGATGTTATAGAATAAACTAGGCTTACACCTCAAGTTCTTAAAATACAACCTAAATTTGAATGAGCTTTGAAAAAGTATACAATCTTGGAAAGTATTGGATCCAAGATTGCATAAAGTTATATATTTACAAAAATTGAAATTTGCTAAAATTGATATATGAATGGAAAAAGGGTAGAGCCTTCTGCCCCATGAAATTTTTTTGTCTCAGGAACTCCTCGCTACACACATTTCTCATCATTATAACATGATCAGAGAATAACAAATTTACAAAAGAGGCAATGCCCGATTTAGTAAACCATCAATACATCTTACATGTGGAATATTTACCAACTGATTGAATTTATCAGAGAACATTGAATTTTTTGCCAAAGATGATTGGTTGCATGGAAAATGTTGATGATATCAGAGATATCTAAAGAGACGTGATAGATAAAATGATCTTCTTTGAAGAATAGATGCATCAACCATGTTGAGGTAATCAAACGGGAACAGAATATGAATCAGAGACAATAAGCCCATGAATATCCTGACTATGATGATAATGACAGTGAGATAAAGAATCCTGATGCTTCACATTTGATGTTGTCATCATGACCACCTGGAGAATATTATCAAAGCTATCATCTGCCCGCGGCGGGGGGGGGGGGGGGGGGGGGGGGGGGGTGAAGACCAACCATGTACGACTATTCTAGACATAGATAGAATTAGAGTAGCTAGAGTTCCAAGTTTTTCTGACGTCTAGCTCTTAGCTCTGTTTGGTGGCGGGGAACAAATTACCCCACCATTTTTTTTGAAGGGTGCGAAGGAGGCCTATATGTCACAGCCGTAGCAAGAGGAGAAGCTGAGTGAATCACTATCTTACTGAAGCATAGATTAAAAATAGGAATACATTTGGAAAGATAATAAATTGGATGATATAACAGAACTAATTCAACTGGCATCGTACATAAACATGAAAAATCAAAATTAGGCAAAGAATATAATTTTTCATGCACATGAAAAAGCTGATACATGCTTTTGTGTAATAAACCTCGCAGGAATACCTTCTTCTGGTGAAGTTCTGAACTCTGCTGAAATAATCTCAAAAATTTCAATTGCATTGATGATGGCTCTTCCCTTTGAAGGGCGCAAAGCAATCGTTAGAGTTTTCCACTCACAGCAATAGTTTTATTCAGCACAAGAGCTGTATTGTGTTTCCCAGTAATGTGGATAATATCAACATTTTTAAATGCAACATCACCATTTACCAATATGTCAAAGACCCTTTGTCCTTCGCTGGATACTCTGGTATCAATCTCAGCGAAGTGAAGCCATACTGAATAATATTTCTTAGGATCCACTTCCATTTGAAAAGATAAATCAGGCTGCCTATCAGTGCCCATGATTGCTGACTGATAAAGCTTCTCCGGATAGAAGTTCGGTGCAATTGATGCTTGGCCAATTTTATTCTCAGCTGAAATAGATTGATCAGAACCTGGTCAAAAGTTAAAGCTCCTGACCAAAATCTATCTCCACCCCAATGATTGCCATTATAATCTTCATCAAAAGCTGGCTTCCCGTAACCACACGACAATCTTTTGGCTGTTCTAAGTACCGTTCCCTTCCCCCACGATAGACCAAAGTTATATGCATTTGAATCAACTTGAAGAATTTCAATTGAAAGATGGATGGATCTCCATGTCCAGTGCTATGGAAACAAGCTGAAACAGACTATCTGTGACAAATACTAAGGCCTCAACAAAAGACTGCTCCTCACTGTTGCTCCAGCCAGTCTTCAAAGAATAAATTTGGGTCCCCTCAACTGAAATATCAAAAACAGGCTCGTTCTCGAGATCAAGATCCACAATCAGAGCAAAGAACACTATGACTGCATAGTGTCCGTTGGGAATATTGTTGATGTTGTAGCAATTCTCCGGACATCAGATAGGGAAAATAACGAAGGGTTTTAAGCGGCGGGACAATAAGACTCGGCCTCTTTGCATTTGCTAGTCTTCCACCAGTATAGCCAAAATCCCTATACCATACAGTGTTAGTGGGCAGGGTGCGAACATTCTCGCGAGCCCGCCAGCTTATCCGAATGGCAAAGGGTTCTGCAAGGAGCATAGCCATTATTTAAACCAATTATCACCATTATTCTTCCAAAAAAACTCTCAAACAGAGATGAAAAAAAACTGAGGTAAACATTATAACATGCGGTATGAGTTCATCTGAGTGACCCTAAAAACTAAACAAGTTTGATCTTCCAATCTTGTATAATTTCTTGTTAGAGATATATATAAGCTGTACTAATAAAAGCTGTATACTTGGAGATCAGAGGGATGAAATAATCACCCTATGAGAGTTAGAGCCTAAATTTCGGTTCTTGATTGATCCCAAAAATGTGCCTATACCCGAATCTTACTCTATACGTCAGCAAAAAAACAATATAACAGTAGAATACGCGGACAGGAAAAAAAAACATAAAAATAAAATTGCTCAAATAGAAATTTCTTATGCAGAAACTACAGAAAAACTGAGCTCTGAAACCCAAATCTGTCAGTGCGTTTATTGACCGCAAAAACTAAGAAACCTAAATATCCAATTCAAGAAATAACCGAAGCAAAGGATCGAACCAAAAATACTCTTCACATACACCAAACCTGGCTCTAATGCAAGTAAAAAAAAAAAATGAACACAAAATAATGAGAAGGCGGCGCTTCCTTCCTCAAGAAGATATCTAAACAAGGAAAAGGAAACAGCTCCTTGAAATCCAACATATTGCCACCAAATCTCTTAAATTGGCATCCAATGTAGTTAATTCCCAACTAAAAGGAGCCATCTTTTTAGGAGAGTGCACAGAACAAAACAGGAACAGATCAAATCAAGCCGTACCTTTGTTGCCAGCAGCAGCAGCAGAAGAGACCAGAGAACAGTTGCAACGCGCAGAAGAAATATTAGCAGAAAACGGGAGGAGAACCTGAGCATCTTCATGCTCCTCCTCCTCCTCGGCTCTCTCTCGTTTCTTTCCCCAGAAAGAAGAGAAACCTACCCCCGCTCTTTTTTTTTCTACTCACCAGAAAGTAAAAGCTCTCACATGCAGAGCTGGGGACGTTCTAGAGAATAATAAATAAATAAATAAATAAAATAAATTAAGGAGATTAGTGAGGGAGTCGTCCGTAGCTTTGTTGCTAATGGGATTTGTTATTGGGCACTGATTGGAGTTGTTAAAGGAGTTTGCATCGCATGGGACATGGCTGGATTTTATTTCTGTGGTTCCTGAGAGAGAGAGAGGAGCGAGTGGTGTTGAGACGCTAATCACGGAGAGTAGTGTTCCGTAGATTTTCCTGGTAATAATTAGTTTCCTGTGGGAGTGGGAATGGGGGACCCACTGGAGAGATACAGGATGGTGAGTTGACCTGGGGAATCTCAAACTTTTCTTGAAATGTTGATAAATTTGATAGCGACGGGTCGTGCTTGCCACCCGCGGGTTGGGGATAAACGAGCATTGCACGGTTTGCACCAGCGCCAGCCAGAATTTCATTTTGTTTTTTTTTCTTTTTGCTTCTATATTTTGATTCTCAGTTTATTTTTCAGATAGCGAATTTAAAATTGATGTGTATATATGATTAAAATAATATTTTATCTTTATAAATCCTTCTCTTAAGTTTTGTAAAACAATTAGTTTTTTAATTTCATTAGAAACATCTGTTAACTTGTACAACACCCAATATAACAGTCATAAATTTTTTTTGCAATGTGCAGGAAGCCTGGGATTCAAATCCGTTTGCATCTAGCTTAGGCGAGCTATAGGAAAAAAAATATAGAGAGAGAATGAAACATCCTGTTTGAATACATGCACACGCACAATAATAGAACCAACAGTTAGTAATCTCTATGTGCAGGCTTTGTGCATTGTGAACAAGTCTATGTGAACCACGAGACTACCTAATTACTTTCACTCCTTTGTTTTGTCACGAAGTCCTGTCATTGTGTAATATTACTCTTCAGTGCGCCCTGCAAGTTTAGCTTGAAAAATTCTTTCCCCAACTACATACGGGAGATCCAAACAACATTCTGTGAAAGAAAAATGTCTAATGCGACCCCTTGAGCTATGCTAAGTTGGCTCACTTCAACTATGGGGCTATTTGGATTTAAGGAATTGGGTGGATTGAGGAAGTGAGAAGTGTCTTTTCTTATTTTTGCTATTCATCCAAACACCGATAAAGAAAAATGGAAAATATTCTTTTCTTTTTCTTCTTTTACACAACCAATTCCTCACTGCTACAATTAATTTTGTGGTCATGTAAATCTCATTTGTAATAAGTTGTAACACAAAACAGTTAATTTTTTGTTCATATAAATCTCACTTGCATTCTAATTACAGTCTATTTTTATTTTTCTTAATTAATTTTTATTTTAATATTATTTTGCGGTCAACTTTGTGGTCAACTTTTCCACTTCCACATTATCATTCAAAAAGGAAAAGACATAACATTTTCAAACCACACTTCCCAACAACATCCAAATACCGGAAAACTTACTAACCAATTCTAAAGTTCCAAAGAGAACTATTACCACTTCCTCACTTCTTCCCCTCCTCACGTCCACTCTTAACCAAACAGGCTCTATATATATTCAGTTAGGGCGTGTTTGGATGTAAGGAATCCGAGTGAAGTGAGGAAGTGGGGAAGTATAATTGCTCATTTCCCTATCTATCCAAACACCGGAAAAGGAAAATAAGAAAACCCCCTTTTCCCTTTTTCATCTCTCTTTTACACAACCATTTTCTCACTTCCAGAGTGCTACAGTTAATTTGTGGTCATGTAAATCTCATTTATAATAAGTTATAGCATAAAACAGTTAATTTTTTGGTCATGTAAATCTCACTTGCATTCTAATTACAATCTATTTTTTATTTTTCTTAATTAATTTTTATTTTAATATTATTTTGCGGTCAACTTTGTGGTCAACTTTTCCATTTCCACTTTTCATTACCATCCAAACACCGGAAACGACAAAACATTTTCCAAACCACACTTCCCAACAACCATCCAAACACCAGAAAACTTACTACTCATTTCCCTTTTTCCTAAAGGAAATAAATCTTACTTCCTACTTCCTCACTTCACACCAATTCCTTAAATCCAAACAGATCTTAGTTTCAAACTCATAACATTTCAAACTGGAGCACGCAAAAAATAAAATAAAAGAAATTAAAAAAAAGGAAAACGAAGATTTCTGAGCTGCACTCGTAACCGTTGATTTCAGCATGCAGAATACTCCGGTCAAAATTGCATTAATAAGCCTTGAATAATAAGGATTAGCCTTGTTTTCTTCTCTCTTCGAGATCTGTGCTCCCATTAGAACTGCCCCAATAGACAAACTGGGCCCGGCAAGCCCGCCCTAATTTAATTCCCTCAAGAGGAAGGGCTGCTCCGATTTCTTCCACGCATTCACATGAAGGATGGAGCAATGGCTTACAATTCAAGCCTGAAGAGAAGCTTAGATCCTTGAAGAAGAAAACAAACCAGAATATTTTGTCCAAAAAATATACAAACACAGACAGTGGCTAACTTGATGGTCAATGCTAATGGAAAGCATCTGTCTGTAATAATCATGAAATATCTGAACTAAAATAAACAGCATCGTTCTAAGAGAAGCTAAGGCTTTCATTGGAATCTACTGAGCAAAAAGCTTTACAGAGATTGCGAAGAAAGAAATTTGGAATACATTTACTGTACTATGAATTAGTATGATTTGTTTTGTTATTTTTTTTCATCCCTTCTTCCCAGTTTTTATACATGAGGTTAGGTCCCCTTAAGGTTGTTTTGTACTGATATCCTGAAATAATATCCAGCAGGGCAGCAAAATGTGGCCAGCCCAGGTTACCCTAAATGATACAATGGATATAATACACGAACTATGTGATGTATGCTGAATTCTGCTAATTATGTAAGCTTTTATCTCTTGAAATGCTCTGTAATTTTCTCTTCCAAGGCTTTAAATAAAAGATTCATTGTTCCGCAGCTGAAACAAGCAACAGGAAGAAAAAGGAAATTCAGTGACTATGTCTAAACAAAAAATTGATGAAACTAGTCTCAAGGTTCAAATCCACGGCTTGACTTGCTTACAGGTTGCGCAAGACGCTCAAGTGTGAATATAGTACACAGTAGGATTACACCCTGTGCGGGGGGGGGGGGGGGGAGCGAACGGCGACAAGTTGGGCATTCCATCTTTATGTCCATCCATCTTTGTAAACACCCAGAATGGAAAAAATGCTCACAAGGCGTCACCTGCACCATTAAAGCTTATGTGAGTCCTCTTTTGGATAAGACAAGGACATAAGACTGAAATTGCAGCTTGCAAAGTAGGAAATAAGGAAGGTGAAATTATCTTGGTACCATGTAGTCATTTGATAACTGAGTAACGTCAACTGCAGTCATGCAGATGACACAATCAGTAGCTAGTGCTGCATCATTCTCTAGCCTCCTATAATAGCTATACTTCTCAGGTAGGATCTGCAGACAGTTGACAACACCAGATTTGTGAAGACCTAAATCCCTTCAGACAGCATTTGATTTAAAGCATAGAAACAACTGGAAGATGATACAGTTGTTTTCCTGTATCAATCTATTTCTGTTTGTGTTCGCAGATATAGATAAGTTCCATGTGAATTTGAATCGGCACTATCATCATTTTCCTACATAATTTGTGGTGCAAATTTGAAGTGCACCTAAGGACAATGGTCAATATTGCTGCATTGCCTAGAATCTCTCGATAACACAACATGCTAACATGATATGAGATGCTTAGTCAAGCCCATACAGAATAGCAGCAACAGAGGACTGGGTGGTGAGAGCAGTTCCACCCCTTCAAACAAGCCAAGATAGAGGAAGGTACACGATTATGCTTCTTGTCATTCTTCATAAGGGGTTAAAACATAAGCTAGGACAGTTTCCTGTTTAATATTATTTAAACATACATAAAGGTTATGGGGTTGAGACTTGAGCATAATCAGCCAAGGTCCCTAAAGAAGACATACTTCAACAAAATAACCCCTTTGCAAGATCAGTTTTATCCTTTTAAATGGTTGCAAAAGTCATGAACTGTGACTAGCCAGTAATTAGTGCTTGGGTCATATTTGAATCTTGATTAGCTAGTATTTATTTGGTTTTATTCAGCTTATTGGTCTTATTTGTCACTGTTTAAGAAGGGATTATTGTGGTTAAAGTGTCAAAAACAGCTCTATATATACATATACTAGGGTTTCATTCTTCTATATTATTCATAACTCTCATTAATTTTCAGCTAATTAATGGATCAAACTTTTCCTCTAGCTTTGTGTGGTCTGAAGCAATGTTGCACGTGAAATTCTATTGAGAATGTATGAAACCCTACCCTCGAAGGTGTGAAATCATCAGCTAACTTCTCTTTTCTTTTTTCCTTGTGTTTCTTTCCACTTTTTACTTGATTTTCCATACAAAATCCCAAACCTGAACCAGTCTCCTTGGTTTCCCTTTAGAACCCTAACCCGGGGGTGTCTGGCGGTCCAGGGGTGGTGGACAAAGTGTGAAACTGAAGTCACTTTCAACCAACGTCAAGGATACATCAAGGAGAAAGGTATTGGCAACTCGAGGCAGAAAGTGTGAAAGTGGCACCAACTAAGCATCACACAGGAAAATCATTATGCAAGTGCACTTGCAACCTTAAAGAGGGAAAGTAGGGACGAAAATGTGAAAGCGTTAAATGCATGGGTTCAATTTCACACTTTCACCTCCACTCCTGAAGAGTCAAAACACCTCAAATCAACTTAAAACCCGCTTCAAATCCATCCCCTATTACATTTTTTGAGAGATCAACAGTATGAGGTTCTAATAGTTAGAAGCACTTGCTAGACAGAATAGGTTTCAGATAGACTACAAACAGTGAGGTCGAACCTCCATAAGCCACCAGCACAACATCTAAACGATCACACAGCCTCAAGCAGGTGCGGAGAACCATTATCCTCACCTTGAGCATATGGTGATTGAGGACCAAGTTCAGTCACAAGGAGAGTGACGCAAGAACTGAGGGAAAACAAAAGGTCAAGCATATATTGTTATACCCTACTATTATGCCATGGCTTTGCAAGATCAGAGTCATATTGATGTTACCCCAAAGATATTGTACACATGCACACTTCGGTATGCTCACACTAGAATGGAGTAGTCACTGAGTTGATAAAACATTGAAAATACAAAGAATGTTCTATTAGATGAGAAGAAAAAGTTCCATTCTATGTCTTCTGTTAGTGGCAGCGCATGTAGCAACACAGTCCATGTTTAAATCAAAAATTTCTATCAAGTGGTACCGAAAAGGATTGGTCACATCTTACATTGAGTTGCCAACATTCCTTCCTTTTTATGTAGTCGTACGAAAAAGGGTTAGTTAGAACTTACATTGAGTCGGCCGAATTCCTTCCTCTCACCTAGATTTTATCTAGGTGCACTAGCATCACAAACTCTCCATCCAATTTGATTAAGATGGAGCCTCCACTTCTTATAACCTAAATCTAACTTGTCTTGGTAGGCAACATGAGGAAAAGGAGAGAGAGTGGTGTGTGTGTGAGTGAGAGAGAAGGATTCATTTCAATCCACAAGCTCTCCTTATACAGTCAATTTTTGATTATATCTTATCACACCGGCGTTATCTAAGCACAATGAATTAGATCTTATTTAATCATAGTGGATAATATCTCCTCAATAGATTTGAGAGAAATAAATATCTCTAGATAATATCATATAAAAATTCAAAAGATCCTAATATATCACAAATCTGGTCTGAGTTCAATTATTATTAGCTCTCACCTAATAAACCTAATTAAGTCATTTAATTAACATTTTAAGTAATCGAGGTCAGCTACCCAATCCAACTAGTCATTCAAGTTAGATTGAAATAGAACCTAATTAATTACTTGGTCTAACTCATCTTATGATCAACCTAATAACTAGTCAGGTTTAGTCATGTAGATAATCATGACTCGTTTATGCAATTACAATTTATATTCTCACTTCTAACAATAGTGTTGACCTTTGGAAAGACGGTCATTTGTCCCACACTCTTAGTCAACACTCAACCTCATATTAGATAATAGGTTCAATTGGGCTCTTACAAATCTAATTTTGCAGTCACACCTGGTCAAAAATTTAAACCATCCCAATTTATCAATAATTATTAATAGGTGTTCATAAGAATAGTGGATTTTATACTGGAAATCTCATAAAATCTAAATAATGTTTGATTGCACCCAACTCAATGTTTTAGCAGTTAGTTAATTTAGCATCAGTAAATCAAAATACAATCAACCATCGTGAGACCTATATTGAATCTCGACTTCTGAGGATAACATTATTACATATGAAAAACTTATCTTCTCTTGATCGTGTCACTATTTCATGTGATAATTTTTCCATGGCAGTCTGTCAATGCGTTCCTAATGGACCCAGCACATCAGTGCAAGATCCCATCTTGTATCACGAGAATCAAATCACAGAATCACTGCATGCATATGGAGACTACTCTAGTTGAGCTCTTTCAAACTTAATTTAGTTGCCACACTATTTAAGGTGCAAGGATTTAAATATATGATCTCCTCTTTACATCTTAATAACAGTCGGATATACATACAATGCATCTCACGGATCCTTTTTTAGATGGAGGATGGCGCCTCAGACTCGAATGTCCCAACCAATTCTATTACTCTGATAAGAATTGTACATATCATCCCAACAAAAAGTGCACTCTAGTAAACAGGGTACATGATACGACCCATACCTATTAGTAGAGACATAAAATTCCCCTCCCCAAACACAAAATAGTTCCTCTCGACACCTCATGGATCTTGATATCTGATATTTAATTATTTCATAATTAATTTAATTAAAAAAACGCATCATTTTGTACATAAAAGAATTATTGATAATCGCTAAATAAAATGCATGCACATACAATTTATTATGGCTATATTAGGACATAACACTAACATCTTCTTCATGTAACATGAGCAAACAAGAAGAGTTACATGCATGAATGCATGCAAGGTACAATAAGTGGTTGCTAACTTATTAAGAACACCACAATGAAAATACGTATAACTTTTACTAGAAAATGCTCAGCGGTTTTTTCTAATCATGTCGTGTAAAACAATTCAAAAGAAACGGATTAGGTTTTCCAGGTTTCCAATTCTGAGATACTGCAGGCTATATAATCTATTACTTTGCACACTTATATAGTTGACTTCAGCTAACTTGTGTGCCTATTCAGTGTTTACAGCAATATAGCAGTATGTATTTTTCTCTTCCACTAGTTAGTATTCTCTTTAACCATGATTGATCTTTTGGATGTAATGTTTTCCTGGTCAAGTGCCCTTTCCTCTTATGTAAATAATCAAAGATGGTATGACACCACTTAGCCTTGTAAAAAGTGAAAGGAGTTTTTAAGGATATAACACCAAAATACATCTGCAGGAAATTAGTTGTTATAGGACAGTAAACGGTCCGGTTTACTTTTTGAAGGTATGCTTACATATGAAAATAACAGATTGGTACTTGTAGTCATTTGACTCATACACCAAATTATAGTTCCTTAACCTACTTGCCTTTTCAATCCTTCAAGGTTATATAAAAAACCATGTGTTGTGTTAACTTTTATAGCTAAGATAGTAATCCAGAATTCCACTGTCCATAGAAATTCTTCTGTTGTATCTATACAAGTCATTTTATTTGAATGGTAACAACAAATCATGTAGTTAGACTTTCTTTCTGGCTGGCCACTCCTAAATAGATAAGTAGCATTCTAGTATGGAAACATATGAATGTGGAGTCATCAGAAGAAGAAAACTCATACCTGATGAGGAATAAACCACCGAGACCCAAGATAATGCTGAAGGAGGAGAACTAATGCTTGCAATCCCATAAATAATACCAAAGATATGCACCAATTCCAGTCAAGCTCAATGCGCATAAAGTTGCTTGGACAGCCAAATTATACAATGGAATTGCTAGCCGAGTTAAAGTCATGCCTAATATGTAATGAGGGTGCAAAGGTTTTCTTGTGTCCCGAAAGACATTACTGACAATTTGGGTACCCAGAAGGAGTACATAATGAAAAGAATAGGATGCAGGAAATTGAGCATCTCATACATCAGAAGAATGCCTCCCAAAAGAATCCCATCTGCAGTGTAGGACAATTTGATCAGGCATACTAACAACCAGAATAGTCCAAAAATTTAGCGATAAAGAATACATGTACTTTAAAGTGAGCAGGATTTCTTAAGTCAAGTTCAAATGGTTAATCTCCTCTTAACTTTTTCCACATCAATAATGAGAGGTAAAATGCAGAGCACATCTAGAAACATGAGTAGCGTATTTGTAACCCATAAAAAATACGATAACTTTTGATTACTATCATAGAATTTATATCCCCGATTATTATGATAATTCTTACATTTGTCAAAGCGCAGAGAGAAACATCATGAGCACAAATTAGGAGGTAAATTTGAAGGTCTTACTGAGGTTTTCACCTCATGTGAAACAGGCGTATATGGTAAGAGCCTTACTTGTGCAAAGTCTACAGTTCTAGGAAGTTGCACTGAATTCCTCCTCTGAACTTTTACTTCAGTTTCATTACCTTGTTCCTCTAAATTTCTATACAGCCAAACTGAAAGCTTGTGAGTAATCAAGGAAAAAACTGCTTTCAGCACCAGTAACAAGTTTCTTTTAACAATTATGACAATCAGCATCCAACATAAGTAATATAGGTTACAATCTATGGAAGAAGAGCTCCCACCCTCCCTCTCTTTGCATGTGCACATGTATGGGCATGTTGGAGGGTGGGGTTTGTTGTGGCAAGCTTATTTGTTGTGTGTTCTTTTTGTTAGTTGGTTTTTTCCTTCTCTTTTTTTCTCTTGCTTCCATGGCAGGGTGTTAATGTCAGGTTGGTAGCTGCTTAGAAAAGTTTTTCTTTCTATGCAGCCTTCTCAATTTATTACTATACTCTAAGACCTCTCCCATTTTATGGGAAAAATTCTTACATTAATGCAGATCTCAATCTCTCGTTACTGTTATTAAGAATAAGTAGGATCATGAAAGCAAACTAAATATGTTTGAGCAAACAGAGTTAAGATACCCCACTAATAATCTAATCTACATTTGATATGCTAGAAACTGCAAAATAGTGTAACAAGTTGAAGCCAAGTTAAAAGCATATTTCAACAATATTATGCATTATGATTATGAATGTAAACAACTAGGAATATTTTTATTTTCATGAAACACATTACTGGCATTATATAAACTATTTGAGCCCATGTGGTAATCTGTATATAAAACAGATTTATGTATATTACATGTGAGAGTTTTTACAGTGCAAGAGATCAGTAGCATGACAAATGTTTCATTCAAACAATTTGAGAAAGACTGAATGCACAAATCCATTTTGTAAACCATAGCAGCATGTCAGCGATCGTATATGAGTTAATAGTCAGAACACTTACAGAAACGGCTATAAAGAACTGAAAGTTCACGCCTCATAATTTCCCAACCTTCTCCGTTATTTATAGGTCTACTCGCCTTCCATATTGTAAGGAGGTATCTCATCTCGAAAATAGAGAAAACAACAAATTTGAAGAAGGCTGCAGTTGCAAAAGCATTAAATAGGGTTTCTGCAGGAGGAAAACAACCAAGTTTAGATATGAACATGAATGGCTACATCAGTTAACAGGTTTAGAAAATAATGAAAATTTTCTAACAATAGAAGTTACATGCATCTGAAATGGTGAAACCATTATTAGATACAAAAAACAAGTGTGGCAGAAGTTTAGCACATTAGGGTCTTCAAAAAACAAATGGAAATGCAACATTATTATGGGTGACGCACATAAACTTGTATCAACCTAAATGGACAAGGAAAAAGTGTGTGTGAGGTGTGTGAGTGTGTGTGTGTGTGTGTGTGTGGTAAACAGCTTCTACTTCATTTGAATAATGTCTTACTGTAAACAATCTAAACTTTGAGACAAATTCTGTGCATGTATAATTATAAGAAAGTTTAAAACATGGAAGATTAATTAGAGAAGATTTTAGAAATTCTGAAACACAATGATTGAAAGATCCTTCGGCGCCACCAGAAACTTTCAAATTTAGCAGGTTTATTTTTTCTTGACAAATAAATCACAGAGATAACTGCAAGAAAGCAAAACAATAGAATGCTCACCGACTAATATCCCAGCAGTCAAATGCAGCAGACATAAGTACGCATCCATAATAGCTTGGTGTCCAATCATTAGAATAGATACTTTAGCAGCACCCTGGATAAAATTTAGATGTCCTATTATTAGGTGTAAATTTTGACGTGATAAAGCGAAACTAATAGGCATGAAAAATTGTTGGCATGCATTCTGATTACATAACTAGTCATTGTATTATCCTTTTCATTCAAGTATCTGTTACCAGGAGCTTAGGTTCTGAAGATTACGTGAATGTGATTAATGTACTACTTCCTGTATTAACTACACTCTCTACCCATAGCCAAAAAAAGGTGATATATAAAACCAGAAAAGTGAAGGTTTTTGTGCCATATTTCGAAATGGACAAGAAAAAAAAACTTCAGAGTTTTAATGCCCGATATGGACACAGTGAGATCAGAGTTTTTCATGCTATGAGAATTTATCCAAGAAAAACTTACCGACTGGGTACTACTGTGCTCCATTTGCCTGATCAACAACAAAACTTGAAGAAAAGATATCTGTTTTATAAACATTAAGGTGTTCCAAACTAGTTCCATAAAATTAAGAAAGAAGGATTCAGTTTCCTATTTGTAATTCCCATTTCATCAAGGATACAAAGGTAACCATCAGCGTATAGTTAACTGCTTTATTGTAGTAGACCTCAATGTTAAGGGAAGTGCCGTTCAATAAAATGGGTGAGAAGCACTCTCCATCATCATCAGCAGATGGACTCTCCATCAATCCCTCCAAATGGTAGCGCTCATGTTCATCTACTAAAATTATATACTTAGCAACTGAAGGTCAAAAATTAAACAGGTTCAAAAGTATGAATTATAAATCAGATTTAGCAATAGTTACATAAAGTGTAATATCCCTAATTAGAAGTATTGTATTTTCATTTTCCTATTGATTTATTTTGTATTACTGATTATTTTTTTTTATCAACTTAATTTATTATTTTCTTCTAGTGGTTATTATTATTATTAATATTGTTAGTGTTCCTTAATTATGAATAGTGTTCCTAATATTTTTATTTATTATTATCATTGTTGGTGTATTATAATTAATATTAATATGCTATTGGTGTTATTCCTATTTTCCTTTTCATTTTTCCCAAGCCCATTAGCCCATCCTACCAAGTCATGTTTATGCATCTTCATTTTTTTATTTTTGTCTTGGTCCAAACCAAGCCCATAGGAGCCCATACCCTCAAACCCATTATCTAATCACTACCCATACCCATTATCCTATTGATCCAAACCCAATGAGACCCAAACCCCAACACCTAATAACCCCTCTAAATCTCCACCATATCCTAATCTAAACTAATCCCCCATAATCTCCTCAAAATCCCAACCTATTCCCTATACTGCTGCCGCACCTCCTTCCCCATCCACAGCCTCCACCATGACCGGCCCATCTCCAGCTTTTGCCGCACTCCCCTCTCCTCCTCTCCATCCAATGGCCGGCAACACCACCAGCGAGACCCTCTTCCCGTACTCCCCATCTCCATCTGGCCAGCTACAACAGCAGCAAGGGCAGGAGATAGCGGCAGCACCAGCAGCTCCAGCCGCTGCCTCATTCCCTGGCCGAGCACCCAACCAGCACAGCCCCGGGTGCGCAGATCCAGCCCCTTGCGCATCCACCAGAGCAGCCGTACACCCTCCAGGCTCCCACCAGCAGCAGCCCATCCGGCCTCCGACAGGCCCATGACGCGCACGACAGCGATACGGCAGCAACTCGGCAGCCCAGATCAGATCTGCAGCGGCTGTCCAGATCCAGCGCAAGTTCAGGCGAGCAGCGAGTTCTCCTGATCCGCGCCAACCCATCGTCGGAGACCAGCACGGTGGCCTTCTCCAGCACCTTGGCCACCCTCCTATGCAGTCCAACGGCGAAGAGCGGCACCACAGCGACCGTAACGGCGACTCGCCCGGCGACGACCAGAGTTCCTCAAGGTGAGTGTTTGCTCCTCCTTTTGATTCCTTTATTTAAAAGTATTTGATTCAATTATGATTCCATGTGTGCATAGATTAAAGTAGTAATTATATACATTGATCTGTGTAAGAGTAGATACAATACATGATTTATGGTGTGAGAGATTAGATGTAGTGATGCCTCTGTTACCTGTTCTGGTTATGGGATTAGTCGACTTGCCCAGGTTATTAGTCGACTAACATCCCTGTTAGTCGACTAATCCCAGCCCCTAGTCGACTAGTTAGCTTCCAGGAGATAGTTCTATTCTCTGTTAATTCCCTGTCAGTCGACTTGATCTCCTCAGTAGTCGACTAATAGTCTTAGTAGTCGACTACACCTTTCCCCTAGTCGACTAGTAGGTTGTCCTGGAGATTGGATACTCTCTGTTTCCCTGATTAGTCAACTTACCATCCTACCAAGTCGACTAGTACCCTTTATAGTCGACTTACCCTAACTTGTTAGTCGACTAACTCTTATCTAGTCGACTTGCTTCTTACCTATAGTCGACTAATGCCTGCTGACTACTATGTATGAACATCTTATGGACTGTAGACTTCACCCATGAATTATGTATTGGTTATTGATGGATGACTACGATCTCGAGAGATAGACATTGGTAGTAATGACTTGATCTAGTAGAACTTAGATGCTTGTATGTAACCGAGTGTAGGGATATAATGATTGGTCTTAATAAGAGTGGTGATTGTGAAGACTTATGGTTCTGAGTAGAATAGTAGAGTGTGAGGACTAGACTATAATTATTGGTATATAATTATTGTATCAGATTGCTCGATGTATAGTGGTAATTGATGATCATATGACTGTTGGGAATTATGAGTTGGTTGTAAAACTTTGGATTGACCTGGGACTTATGTTATTTACATCGAATGATGATCAGTAGTTAGAAATGACTTTATTAGTGAGTATTTGAGGACATATCAGATATGACTGAAGTAGTTGAGTAGATATTCTAGATCACATGTGTTTGAGGATGTTTCCTATTTAATATGATTAGGGTATGTGTTTGACTTGTTGATCTCGAGGACAAGCATAGTTATTGATTACACCTATTGACAGAGATTGAGTTATGATGATGGTGACCATTTTCTGTGTTCAGAGCCTTATGAGACGTTGGTTGATAGGTTAGTTGCCATTGTGTTTAGTGCAGATGGATATGAGATTTTGACCGGTTCTAGATTAGACTGTCTATTGAACAGTATCTGGATTCATTATTGTATAAATCTATG